>OMLB01056131.1:0-10063 GCA_900302555.1 Myripristis jacobus
GGGGAGAGGCAAGCACACTGTACGGCTGCACAACAGAGGAGAGAGAGAGAGAGACAGAGCACAGGAGAGTAGAAGAAGAGAGGCTCATTGGAGAGGGGACCAAAGAAGAGAAAAGAAGAAGAGGAATAAACTATTTGCTTTTCTCTCTCCCTCTCAGTGAAAGGCCACTCCAGGATCAAGTGGCTGAGCTGAACTTCACCTGACTGCACTGATACCTATCCCAAGTATTTTTTTTTTCCTCCAGTGTCTGTCCACAGAGTGTGTGTGATTTCTTTTTTGGGTGGTTGTAGTAGTGGTGGTCATCGTCCCAGGGAAAAAGGGAGGGTGTAAGGGGAAGCTGCTGGCCGTAGGAGGAGGAGGAGGAGGAGGATGCCTGGCGGGAGATGCATGGTGGATGGAGCCGGGTCGGGGCTCTGCGGGGCAGCCGGTCGGGTGGTCCGGGCCGGGCTGCTGGCATGGGGCGTCCTGGTGCTGGCGCTGGCCGCAGGAGGGGGAGGCGTGGAGGCGTGTCCGGCTCCCTGCAGCTGCCTGGGCAGCATGGTGGACTGCCACGGCCTGGGGATCCATGCAGTACCCAAAAACATCCCCAGAGGCACGGAGAGGCTGTGAGTACTCATGTAATGACCACATGTGGGTGTGTGTGTATGTGTGTGTGTTCGTGTCTTTCTGTACTTTTGAGGACCATATGGGTGCAGAATGGTGAGGATTTATTTGTCCTCTCCTTACTCCTGCATGGCCAGTTTAGGATTCATATTTGGGTTATGATTGGAATCAGGATTAGATCTTGTTAATGGTAAGATTTAGGAGTAAAGGTCCTCACAGGTTTGGAATGCAAATGTGTGTGTGAGTGAGTGTTACACAGAATTTAAGTGTGTGAGTTTGAGAAAGAGAGAAAATGTGGAGAGACAATGAGATAATATGTGCATGTGTGATGTGTGTTTGTAGGTACTCAGATAGTGTACAGCAGTCGATGTGACTGCATCAGTGTGACTCAGCCTGTGCAGTAATATCATCATCCTGTGTGTGCGTGTGTGTGTGTGTGGGGGGAGAGAGAGAGAGAGACACACACACACACACACACACATTCCTGTGTCATTGCTGTGCTCATGCTAGTTCTCACTCTGTCTGCCAGTAAGTAGTCTGCTTAACTTCATATCACACACAAACATGCGCACACACACACACACACACACACACACTCCACTAACAAGCACATCGACTCTCCACTTGACTTCCTCTCAATTGTCTAAGTGTTGCCGTTTGGTGACTGTATTCCTGTAACTGTTAACGTTTGCAAATATTTGAATTTAATTTCTATAACATCTAAAATGTCTGTTAATTTCTTTTCATGGCTGTCATTTGTGTTTGTTTAAAATTATTATTTTTTTGCTGTATCCTGTTACAGCTTGCTGCTGCAATGGCACAATTTCTTTCTTTATTTATGTGGATCCCCACTGCTAAAGCAGCTGCACCCCTTCCTGTAGTCTATACAGAACACACTGGACACAAATTGCATGGATTAGCATGTAGATGCACACACACCATGCATTTATTTCTATATACAGGGTAAAATTATATGAAGAAGTGAAAACAAAGTCCCAGAGTCTTTTTTGAAGCATGTTTTTCAAATCACAGGTGAAATTTTATAGGACAGGGACAATATGCCATTTCAATCATCAGTATATTGGGACAAAATTATTGATAATTATCAATATTTTATTGTATTCACAGTAATGTCATTTTGCAAAAGACCAACTATCAGTTTTTTTTTCCATAAGGAGGCGCCAAAGTATCAGTCCTTGATAATAAACGATAAGTGTTCCTAGCCCTAAGATTTATTTTGCTGCTTCTTTGAGTCCCAGTATTTTTAAACAAATGTGTTATTTCTAAAGCAGGTGCTCCATTGTGCCTGCTAGTGGTGCTAGAGGGGAGGTCATGGAGTGACCAAAATTGACAGATTTCTTCCTCTAGCCAACAAGAATGTTGTCAAAAAATTTTTAACTCTTACAAGTACTGCTGCCATCGCTGTAACAACAATTCGCCCTGCTGGTGGTGCTACAGGGAAGGTCATGGAGTCACCAAAGCTGGCTGGCATCATCCGCTAGCTAACAGGAATGTTGTAACTAAATTTCATGGCAACGATGAAATAGTTTTTGGCCTGCTGGTGGCACTAGAGAGAAGTTCGTGGGATCAACAAAGTTGTCAGGTTTCATTCACTAGGCCAGTGGTTCTTGATCTTTTTGGGCGATGACCCCTTAAAACAAACCATTGTGTGCTTGCGCCGCCCCTACACAGGCTGCATGTGCAGAATGGTGAACAGTCCACCTGAGGAATGACCACGTGCTCAGGCTGTTTCATTTATCAGAGGAGGCATCGCGTTTTAAAATGACTCAGTATTTCACAAGAAAAGAGAAAAAAAAGAGTAACATATTAAAAAATAATCATGATAATTTCACAGATCACATTTTTTTTTCTTTTTGTCTTGATCATCTTCCGACCCCCAAAAATTCTGGAGATGTAGCCAAACAACTGACCGACCAACAGACTGACTGACAGAGTGACTGACAGAGTGACGTATGGGCCCCTGCTCTCCCATGGGGCAAAAGTGCACAGGAGTTCAAACATTTTAACTCAACTGTAATATTTCAGGTAAAACTGTTCAGACTTTTGTTTTGCTTTTAAAGTGATAATATTTCACGTGAAGAGAAAGTAAGACTTATTTCCTCACAACCTGTCTTGCTGCTGCATTGCGTTTCTTGTCTATCTGCTGCTCCCGTGGTGGACAAATTTGGTCTCAGTGCTTCCTCCACGATAGATTTCTCCCTGTATGATCATTTAACATCGGAGCAAAATTACTGCTCTAGAAAGAACGCCTCACTCTTTGATTGTGACACCAGAAGCTGGAGCAACAAAATGAGTCCAAAAAATGCATCAGCAGCTTTTTTTCCGCAGTTCTTTGGTTCATTCCTCATTTAGGAACTCTCTGCATTAATGTATATTAATCTTTCAATATAATCTAATTAGAGCGACGTATGGGCCACAGCTCTGCAGGTCAGTGTTGTTCCTTCACTCCAGCAGCCTCTCTGCTTCTGCCTAAGTGTATATGTGGCTCTCAGGCCAGAGGTACCATGTATGCGCAGTGTGTATATACATTGTGTGAGTGCATGTGTGTATCCCTGGTGTTAGAGTGCCTGTGTGTGAATTATTGATGATCCTCAGGGGTTCCAGCAGAGCCTCAGATACATTACCCGCGCTCCTTCCTCCTCTCTGGTTTACAGTAGTGTGGAGGATGTTTTCCCCTCTGAGGCTGATAGCTTTATGATCGGGGATGAGGGCTCGGGCTGCCGGTCCAGGGGAAATGGCCTGGAAAAAGCTCTGAGCCTGCAGAGCTGCTGGCCCATCCGTCGCTTTACATTACTGACACATTAGTGTTTCTCTGTTCAAGGTATTCCCGCTCCAAAGAGCCAAGTCACAATAACTGAGAAGTGAAAGTGAGACACCTGCAGTATCCTGCTTTTTATCTTGTCAACTATTGCCTCCAAAAAATGATGAAATATCCCTAACGTTTTGGAAAGGCTATGGAAATTTTTCAATAATGATTGTAATCTTGACAAGAAGAGGTAGAACCTAAGAGGAGAGAACAATTAAGAAGTATTTGTTTCCTCTTGTATCATTCTAGGAAACCAGCCGTTCAGAGCCAAGAGGCATGGGAGTTGCTATTACATGCACCTTACCTGTTGTGCGACTCCCTACTTGTAAAGGTTTCTTTACTCATTGCACTGAGAGAAAATACAGTCATGGAAACTTGGTGTATGGTTATAGAAAGGTCATAGAAAAGTTTTGGAATTTAACTGGCAAAGAGGTGTGCACACCCTGGAAAGTGCACTTTGTTCACTGAGAAAAAGTGTGTAAAGCGATATGCAAATTCACAAATGTTTATGAAATATAAATGGAATTATATAATAAGTTTACAGTACAGGAGTCTATTTGCATCCATATCCAACATATAGTTGGCATCGTTTGCTGTGCTCGGTCAAACATGATGAGGAGGCTCTCTATCTGATGGAGGAGCTCCCCTCCATTTGGTAATGCTGTCTGAATGGGGAGCTGGAGTTTATGCTGCAATTTTCCAGGCTAAGAAAAAAAAAGTTCTATGTTGGCCCGCAGACTATTCACAGTGATTAATATTGTCCTGATTAACCATTTATTTGAATGGTATGTCTGAGTACTGCTACATATTTACATATTTACAAAACGGTACCACTTACACCAATTTGATTTGTTCTAAAATGTCAGACAGATGTTTTACCTTCCAATAGTAAATACATTCAAAGATTACGTTGAAATACATCAGCAATTCTTGTCAGGTACCTCACCCTGACAAGAATCTGACTTCTGAAAAATGATGTTTCTGTATATTTCATATCTGATGATTTTACATCTCTGGAAAACGTTATGGTAAAAATGATTTCATAGTCGGGGTACCAGTAGTAGTACCAGTAATGGCAATGGTAGGAATGATAGACATGGTGGTAGTAGTGGCTGTAGCTGTGAAAGTGGTGCTGTGGCAGCAGATGTACTGGCAGTAGCAGAGGTAATAGTCTCAGTACTGCTTGCAGTGGCGGTGGTAGCACTTCTGCTAATGAGAGTAATAGTCATGATTTAAAGTTGCACATGTAGAAGTGATTGTATTTGCAGTAATACTTGTCCAAAAGAAATGGAAAACTTTATCATGCTTTATGGAGATGTTTGTAGTGGAGCGATTGATCGTAAAAAAACAAAGCCAATCCACACTCACACACACACACACACACACACACACACACACACACACACACACACACACACCACAGCCTCTGTAGAGACCGAAACTGCAGCTGTAGCATGACAGTCGCTGTGCATGTAAACTGATCACAAATAATTTTGGACTCAGAGAGTCTTGTAGCATCAGATGGTTCTCAGGTCAGCTTGGGGGTAACATCACCATGTAGGAAGCTTAAAGTACACGTTTGCTATTTTGGAACCTAAACTCTATTTACAGATTATCTGGCAATGTCCTCAGACGTAGAGAGCATCATTTCACCGGTCGCTTCAGTATTGATCCTGATCCTAATGCTGCAGGCTCCTGCTCGGCAACACCAGCGGTCAGTTGGGCAATCGTAAACGGCTTTGAAAATCTAAGTTAGTGTTACTTTTCCGAAACAGGAACCTCGGTGTATACTCTTAGGATGTTCTTCTGAGAAAGAGTTCACAAACAGAGCATTTTGTCAGTAGTTATGGGCTTAGACAGTAGTATTTTTAGGGACTTGTTGTCACTGCTGCTGCATATGACTCTGCCAGCTGGGCAGATGTCTAGCTACACCGTAGAAAGTTACAGTTTGAAAGGTAGTGCTTGTTTTTTTGCTTTCGTTTTTTAAGGGCATTTCTGCTTTATTAGACAGGCACTGTGGAGAAAGACAGAGCATAGAGAGAGGATGACATTCGGCAAATGGTCTGGGCCAGATTCAAGCCCAGACCGCTGCAGCTTAGCCTTAGTATTACGTGCTACGTGCTCTACACAATGAGCCACCAGGGTGTCCCATGTGTGCTCCATGAAATAAAGTAATTCTGTTCCAAACGGAGCAGTTCTGTTGATTAAATGATCCCATTTGTGAAGCCTATTTCAGGAAAACACTCTGAGTTTTCCATATCCATTTCGTAAAAGCACCGTTTGCTTAGTTTTTCAAAGCCGTTTACAATTGCCCCATTGACCGCTGTTGTAACCGAGCTGGAGCCTGCAGCATCGATATCAGGATCAATACTGAAGCGACCAGTGAAATGATGCTCTACGTCTGAGGAGGATGCTAGGCAATTTGTAAAAAGGCTCCAAAATAGAAAGATTGTCCTTTAACCTGAACTATTAAGGCTTTAAAGGCATAGTTTGGAATTTTTGGCCTGAGATTATTGGAGTTAGTGACCAGTAGTGCTATGCTATTGAGAACATAACCAATAACCCAGCCCTGGCTCGGAGGGACAAAAACAGCAGCGGGAAACAAGATGAACTGACGAAAAAAAAACATTTTAAACCACAACACACACACATATACAAAACATTCTGTATCCACAACAGAAAGCAGCATTTTGTGCATTTTTGCTGCTTTACTGTGCTTTCAGACCACTCCTTATTTTGTTTGTGGAACTATGTTGTTTGCTGCGGTTCAAAATGTTTTTTGTGAGTTGACCCTGTTTGCTGCTGCTGTTGTTTTCCTTTCGAGCCAGGGCTGGCGGGGAGATCTCCGAGCAGAGGAGCTGAGGGTATATCCATGTAGCAGTATCACCATTAGTCAGTAAAGTCCATTTTATAGTCGCCTGTAATGAAAAGCACCAATGTAAACACTGCGCCGCCACCTACATTGAAGGTTTTATGCTTCTGCATTGATGTGCTTGTCATGGACTTCCTGTGCACAGACATCACGCTATGATCAGCCAATCAGAGTACACAACCAGGCATAGATTTGATGCCAAACAAATAGAAATATTTCCTGTGCAGAGAATCTCTTGATGCCTGTTAAAGTTTTTTTGCTGTCTGACACAATTTGCACTTCACTGTTGCATGTCAACCTCTTTTCAAGCAGGGTCTAAAACCATTTTTCTGCATCTCCTGCAACCATGAATACGAACGTGATGGGATAATTCCGGCAGAGACAGATGTTCTGACTCATTAAACACTGATGGAAGTATGAAATAAATTAAGCATTAAAATTCTAAGTAATCTCCACAGCAATCGCCACAAATTTCTAAAAGTAATTATAATCTGATTACCCTATTTTAAACGGTAACTGTAATGGATTGCAGTTACTTTAAATACATAATCCTGTTACTGCCCTGTCATGTATTGTTACTCCCCAACCCTGGTTATTTATTCTGCTGTTACTGCCCTGAGAGAACAGTGAAGAACAAAAAGTTAGTATGCAACATGACATGTGTCATATAGATTTATTTTTTATTCATTTCATACTTGCAATATAAGGAGATGTGGCTCCTAAAAATTTAATTTGGCTCCTGAATATTTTTGGTTTAGGAGACAATGACTGCATTTTTTTTTTTTTTTTTGCATTATCAACCATGCATTATCAGATGAAATTAATTATCGGGACAATGACAATAATTTAATTTTCTCATTTATTGGAGGACAATATTGACCGCTGACGTATCGTGCATCCTTTAAAGTTCAGGTCAAACAAATCAGAGCCGCCCCTTTCACCACAGGAGTACGATCGGTGACCATGTAATCAAAGCCAGCGTGACCTTTTGACCTTTCCTGGCGTTTCCTTGTCCCGGGGCTCCAGTGGCTCAGCGGTCTGCAGCCGCCCTGCCCTGCCCTGCAGTGAGGAGTGACTCATTAAAGAGCTATTTGTTAAAGGGCTTGTCGGCCAATTAGCATGTAAAGTGATCTGAGTGTGTTAGCTGGACAGTTAGTCACTGGGGTAGAGACTCAGTGTGTGTGTGTGTGTGTGTGTGTGTGTGTGGGTACTCGTATGCATATGGTGTGTGTGCCCTCATGTCTGTTTGTAAGTACATGGACAGACTGTGTGTGAGAGTGTGTGTGGACAGTATTCCCTTGGCGACAGCCGGCAATAAGAGAGCAATTTATCAAGGTGACTGCACCAGTCAAACTATACCCCTTTCTCCCCCTCATTGCATTGTCATGGCAACGCTGAAAAATGGATGCCCCTTTGGGCCCTGATGGGAACAGTTATTTGAGCAGAGAAGAAGGAAGAGTTTCTGTGTGTGTGTGTGTGTGTGTGTGTGTGTGTGTGTGTGTGCTTGCAAAGTTACTGTGTGAGAGAAAATGGGTGAGATACTGTAGGTGAGTATATACATGCAGGTGTTTGTGTGTGTATTGATATGCATCAGAGAAGGGGCAGTGATGTTAAATGCTATTTCCTGATGACTCACCAGTGCCTCAGTATCAGGATACAGAGTGGTTACTGTAACATACTGGTTGCTGGTTTGGACAGTCTGGTTTGTCTTCTGGAGTTTCAGTTATACAAATACTGGTCGATCTTCACCTGTATGATATTTTTTGTCCCGCCAGAGCAGCTCTGCGTCCAAGAAATGTTTTCTCTGTTTTAACCTGTCAACAGTTTTAAATGATGCAGTATCGTCTCGATAGCCAGATTCTCTGTGTAGACAGACATGGAGTGTCAACACGCCTCACTTTTGTCACTCGTATGATATCAATAATAATTAAGAGGACTACTTGAGTAGCTTTATCAAAAGCAGAAACACATTTTTGCTGTTTTCTATGCATCATGTGAAAACAGTATCAGTCTAGCAAACACTTTGAGGTCAAAGGTTACATTGTCTCTTTGTTCAGACTGCCAGCCCAACTTCGTCTTTTGGCATACCCAGATTGCATCCAGATTAATGTAGAGAGTTTTGACAACAGAAAAACACAAGAAATGCAACTTTTGCAAATCAGACCCAAAAACCATATTTATTGGTGATTTGAAATGAGATTCCAATCAGATTTCTACAGATGCGTCTCAGTCTGGCCACTCAAATTGGATTTCAAACTGTCTTTTGCGTCACATGCAACGTGACACACGAGGGCAAAGTCAATGAACGTCAACGTCAATGAGTGATTGAAGTGCATTAGGATGGCAGAGCATAATCCATGCTGCCAGCAGAGTGGTATGGAGACACTGAACTGAACTGTCCGCTGGCGTTCTGAAGGGAGGCTGCTGGACTGTTGGAAAGACGGGTCACCAGCATACATTATTACTGACGCTTACATTGTTAAAGCAAACCATGGTGATAGCTTGGTGATGTCTAGACACACAAATCCGATCTGATCACTTGGCAATGGCAGTGCGTACAGTCTGTCTTAAAGGTCTGATTTGAGAAACAAATCTGATTTGCCTGCAGTCTGATCAAGGCCTTTGTGTTGGATGTCTTTTCTCTTGATGCCTGTTGCTTTTTTGTGTATTCAGGGAAGCTTTGTTTCACATTCTTGTCATCTTGGACAGCGTTCAGAGTTACTGCAGCAGAGGAAGGGCTCTTTAGATGGTAGTGGCTGAGGAAGGGTACAACATTACTCATTCACAACCCCTACAGAGATTTACCAGCGTTAATCGACAACAGAATATGTGATTACTCTGGCTTGGATTGCTGCAGGGTCATTGAGGAAAATATACAGTAAGATATAATGACGTAAATATTGGACTGGCTACAAAACCCGCGGGGTATGCTTTTCAAATCCGAGAGCAGCTACGTGGGAAAAAAGACAATGGACTTTTCAAGAAAGTGATCATAGAGAAGCTTCTGTGTGTGTGTGTGTGTGTGTGTGTGTGTGTGTGTGTGTGTGTGAGTGTGACGCTGAACTATTCATTTTCCACATCTGATTCAGCCAGTTCTGTAGTTTATATTACAACACTGTTTGGACATGATGTGCTGTTCTCACAGTGAATCTCTCGGCTTCCCATTTGGTCACGTCGGCCAAATCGCTGATGCACCCTCGGGTTGCAAATAAATAAACTTTGAGGACCTTCATCCCATTCTTATGTTCCTTTTGCTTGGAATTGAACCTCCGGCTTTAGATGTTACATCAAACGCGTCGTGGAAGTCATAAGAAAAATGCATCAAAATGTGTATTGAGGAAGACAGTGCTGTTGATTTGTTGCACAAGATGTCTGAGGAAATTTGATGGATGTCTCATTCTTTTTTTGTTTTTGGATCATCAAACTGAAGTGGACATTTAACTGTAAACAGTGACTGGATTTCCATTTTGAGCGAAGCCATTCCTTCATGATCCAGTCTGTAAACTACCCCTGCTTCTTCTGTTTCCTTCCTCCCGGTCGCTCGCTGACAACCAATTAGAACCTGCTGACATGTTACCAGAAGGTCAAAGGTCAACACCACCACCCTCAGACCAGGAGCAGGGAAACTTCATGGGAAACTTACACAAACCCCTCCTCTTTCAGCCTGTGTCTGTGTGTGTGTGTGTGTGTGTGTGTGTGTGTGTGTGTGTGTGTGTGTGAGAGAGAGAGAGAGAGAGGATGAGAAAGAGGAAGAGGAAGAT
>OMLB01056132.1:0-16990 GCA_900302555.1 Myripristis jacobus
GTGGTGTAATGGTGTGGGGGATGTTTTCTTGGCACACTTTAGGCCCCTTAGTACCAATTGGGCATTATTTAAATGCCACAGCCTACTTGGGCATTGTTTCTGACCATGTCCATCCCTTTATGACCACCATGTACCCATCCTCTGATGGCTACTCCCAGCAGGATAATGCACCATGTCACAAAGCTCAAATCATTTCAAATTGGTTTCTTGAACATGACAATGAGTTCACTGTACTAAAATGGCCCCCACAGTCACAGATCTCAACCCAATAGAACATCTTTGGGATGTGGTGGAACGGGAGCTTCGTGCCCTGGATGTGCATCCCACAAATCTCCATCAACTGCAAGATGCTATCCTATCAATATGGGTCAACATTTCTAAAGAATGCTTCCAGCACCTTGTTGAATCAATGCCACAAGAATTAAGGCAGTTCTGAAGGCGAAAGGGGATCAAACACGGTATTAGTATGGTGTTCCTAATAATCCTTTAGGTGAGTGTATATATATGTGTGTGTGTGTGTGTGTGTGTGTGCAGACAAGGAAAAGGCAGTTTTTTCAGAGGTCAGTTCATAACACAAGGGCAGTGGATCTTTGTGTTTACTATTGGTATTTAAGTGTGTGTGTGTGTGTGTGTGTGTGTGTGTGTGAGAGAGAGAGAGAGAGAGTGTTTGCCTGTGCACACACACACCCATGCAGCTCTGCAGATGCTATACATCCACTCATTAAAGCAAAGAAAAAGAGAAAAGAAAACAAGCGAGGAAGACAGCCAGGAAACGATTCAGGCAGACACATGAATGCGTCCAGCCTTTAATCAATGTTATCTTCATGGTTAGTCACGCTCTCCTGACTGACCGCCTCTCAGCAGATCTATAGCCACAGACTCTGAACTTGTGACCTCACACAGCTGGTCATCCTCTCACATAGCCTGGACTCCGTCCTCTACCTTTCTTGGTACCTTTTGAATTGTCGGTTATACCTCCTTTATTCTGTTTGTAAAAAAAAAACTCCTTGAACAAGGCTGGCATTATTTACATGAATGACTAATTTCTAATTTATTGACGAATCTTCATGGCCCTCCAGTTGTTAGAGACCAAAGTGGCAGTTCAAGAACAGATGAGATGATACTGAGGTCAATGAATGCCCCATTAAAATATAATAAAACAGCTTTCATAGGCTTGTCTTTGTCTGCATCTTGTTCATAGTTACTGAGCTGTTATAAGCAGGCATCAGTAATGAGAAACTGACTGGCTGCCTTTTAAGAAGTCTCTCTTCATGAATACAAGCTGCCTCTATCCTGCATCAGCTTTGAAAGCAATTCCCTCTTGGAAATTTTACCAATTCGCCTGCTGAAACCAGTCTGCATACTCAAACCAATCTATGAACCCCCTGTCAGCAAAGAAAGGAAAAATAGATTTCATAAAATAAAATAAAATAAAAGTAAACATAGGAGAGTGTCTGATGTATATTTAAACATCTTTTGAGCTGATTGTGAACATAAACGATCCTTGACAGCCTCTGAAATTATAGGCTGAGGTATGATTGCCAGGTTTGCCTGACTCCCACTCTCCTCACCATCCAACACAGAAGGATTATTTGAAAAAAATAATTTCTGTTTTAATTGGGGATATTTTCTACCTCTCTCCCTCTTCATCTGTGTTCTTTAGCTAGTTGATCTTTTCTTGTCCTCTTTTATCTGTCCTTGCAACTCTCTCCTTTCATCTCTGCTTTTTTGTCTTTTTACCTTTCCTGCTGTGTTTCTTTTGCTAGTCAACAACAATCAGTTACGCTAAATAGGTCTATACCAAAGACTTCATAAACACATTCATAAAATATTGCCTTTATTTAAACTTAAACATAGCCTAATTGAATGTTGGCTGCCATGTTTTACAGCTCTCTAGTCTCCCTAATTCTGTGTCTTTCATAAAGGTGCTTCAAAATAAAAAAATAAAAAAATAAATAAAAAATAAAAAATAAAAAAAGGAACAATTTTCCCAACAAAGGTCATTGAACATTTGCCCTTTGGAATTTAATAGCCATCAAATGCAAATGAATGATCTGAGGCTTGATTGGTATCTTGATTGGTATTTTGTAAGCAATAAACAATGCACATAGTCCAATCAGGCACTGCATCTGTGGTCAGTCATACTGTAAACGCCCTGTGTAGATAAATAGCAAAGCCAGTGTTGCATGAAGTGGTTAATTAAATAGCTCCATGGTCATTACTTTGGCTTAGTTCAACTTGCTAATGAATAAATTCATCATGACATGAAAATAGCCAAGACAAATGGATTTACTGTCTCTGAAAATATACACTCAGGTATGATAATAGAGCACCAAGTGAATGCTCTTTATTGTTTTTTTTTGTTTTTTTTGGTTTTTTTTTCCTGTAGGCTCACTCATTTAGGCCCTAAATCCTATCCTGCATACAGTTTTTTTTTTAGAGAATGTGTACTTTTGGAGTACAAAGTCAGGAATTGTACTTTTTCTCAAGTATTGAACTTTGCTATATTTATTATTTATTATTATCTATTTTCTATTTCTATTCTATTTCTATTTCTAATTTAAGTTGCTACACAGCTGTAAAGCAAAAGCCTATCTAATGCTGTGTGAGCAAAGATCACTAAGTAAGATGTAAGGCAGTAAGCTGTTGACCGACAGACTGACTGACATGGATTTTGCTCTTGATAAATACAACTTGCGTAATGGGAAAAAAAAAAAAAAAAACAACTCTCCTCCTTACACAAGTTCATTCCTGAGCCATTATTTTGTACACTCTGTAACAATTTCCAGTCTTTTTTCAGCAGCTTTTCTCAAATAAGAGACTAAGTCATGTTTCAAATCTCACCAGCAGTAATATTAAGTAGATTTTTACAGTTTGAATCTTACTTCTACTTATGTTACCTTTCAGCAGGTTTACAAGATTTCTACTTGAGTAGGATGTTTTAGACCACTCCTTGGCTCTTTTTAAGTTTATACTTGCTGAACAACTGATGCAGTTTGGCTATATCCTGAAAAGGAATTATGTTGAAAAATGTTGGCTTCCATTTCAATCCATAGGAACAGGAAGTCTCAAAAGGTTAATGAAAATAAAGAATATTTTGGTTAAGAAACATTAGAATTTGAGTTCATTCATGCAATCATTTTCCATGCTCCCTTATGCCTGTTTAAGGTCACAGGGGCGGGGTTGGACTGCAGTCTATCCCAGCACGCCTGAAGGCAGGGAACAAGGAAACTCCCCAGACATGTTGGCAGTTCATCTCTGGGCTGACACAGACAGATGAACAAACATACTCTTGCTCATTGTTACGACCCTGGCTCGTGGGCCGCAACATAAAGTGGAGACAGACATCACATCAGATTATTTTATTTCAATAAATAACTTTTCAACAATTAAAATCTAGGGGAGAAGTAAACACAAAACAGCTTGTGGTGAGAATGCAGCTTCACTCAGGAGGCAGGATCCCTGCCTTTTATCCACTGCTCGTGCAACACTCGTGCATGCATCTATGGGTAGTTGTGACTCCTCTTTGTCTCTGTGGCATGTTTCAGATTTGGAATGACTACAAGCTGCGGTGGACGCCAGTGGAATTTGATGGAATTGAGTTCATTAGAGTTCCATCGAACAAGATCTGGAGACCTGACATTGTGCTCTACAACAAGTGAGACCAGGCTGTTTTTTCCACTGTTACCACCATTCATCATCACCACCATTATTGATGTCATTATTATCATAATCAAAAAATGTAATGTCAAATTCCTTTGTCATGCACTGCCTATTGTCAGTGGTACTAAAATATACCTTTCATTGGTTCAGAAAGCCATATTTTCTGGGCCAGTTTTACCGTGTTCTATTATTTCCATTTCAGTTCACTTAATTTTAGACCCATTCTTTCTTGCGACTGACATACAATAGCGACTCGTAATGTTGGTCAAAGGCAATTATGTGAGTTTTGTATTTCACAATAGGGTGGTAATTTGGTTTGATTGTGCTCCCTATTTTAACCCTAATGCTCTTTTTCTTTTTCCTTAACAACATTATCTTTCTTCCTCTTGCTGCTCCTGCTACCCTTGCATCCATTTTCTCCTTGCCCTCATATCGTCTTCTCTTTGTTTGCCATCCCTGCTGTCCTCTAACTATTGTCTCCTATCATATCTCCTCCTAACTTCTCTACCCTATAACTTCCTCCCATCATGTCTACAAACACATACATGTGTACACATCCACTTAAACTCACACATGTACACATACATGGACACACCACACACATATTACTCACATACAGTGCTGTAGGTGATTTTCTGGTGGAGGATAAGACCAAGGCTCTACTGAAGTTTGACGGCACCATCACCTGGGTTCCTCCGGCCATCTTCAAATCCTCCTGCCCAATGGACATCACGTACTTCCCCTTTGATTACCAGAACTGCTCGATGAAGTTTGGCTCATGGACTTATGACAAGGCCAAAATTGACCTGGTGCTTATTGGGTCAAAGGTCAGTGTTTGTGATCGTCTTCAAGTCTTGTGAAACTATCCATAGACAGCTATCATTTATTGCAAAATTTATTTCCGTCATTTGTTGTGAGATGCTATGTATTGTGCCGGAACGTTCAAGTGTCACACAGCTTCATTTGTGCCACAGGTGAACCTGAAAGACTTTTGGGAGAGTGGTGAGTGGGAGATCATTGATGCCCCGGGATACAAGCACGACATCAAGTACAACTGCTGTGAGGAGATCTACCCAGACATCACCTACTCCTTCTACATTCGCCGGCTGCCCCTCTTCTACACCATCAACCTCATCATCCCCTGCCTCCTCATCTCTTTCCTCACAGTGCTGGTCTTCTACCTCCCATCCGACTGCGGAGAGAAGGTCACGCTCTGTATCTCCGTCCTGCTCTCCCTCACTGTGTTCCTGCTGGTCATTACTGAGACCATCCCCTCCACGTCACTGGTCATCCCGCTCATCGGAGAGTACCTGCTCTTCACCATGATCTTTGTCACGCTCAGCATCGTCATCACCGTGTTTGTGCTGAACGTCCACTACCGCACGCCCATGACCCACACCATGCCGGGCTGGGTGCGCTCGGTGTTTCTCAAGGTGCTCCCGCGGATCATGCTGATGCGGAGACCGATGGACGAGGAAGGCAAGGCTGGGGGGCTGGACAGCAGTGGGGAGGCAGGAGGAGCTGGAGGGGGAGGAGGAGGCGGAGGAGGGAAAGGAGGGAAGAAGAGGAAGAACAGCCTGACACAGGTGAGCAAGTCGCAGGGAGGAGGATAGGGCTGAATTATGAGTGGATGAGTGGATTAATGGATGTAATAACTCCTGACAAGGAGTGCAATGGGGATTGTCAAGAAAAAAACATGCTTGTGACCAGAAAGTCAGTCGCTAGTTAAAATCAATAGAGTCTGGGAATATTTTTTCTGGGAAATTGAGTGAGTAATGCTCTCACCTCCATCAGTAACAATTTTTGCAAGGCACTTACCTCCACCTCTATGTTCATGTCATGCTGAACTGGACAGTCTAAAGTGCACCACCATGTGAACACAAAATATCAGGACCAGAGAACCACCTGAGGTTAAAAGGCTACAACAGTTGGGTTGAGTCCTATTATGTCTCTATGTCTTTTGTCAGAGACTAGTGGGGGCACAGACTGATGTTTTCAACTAGACCAAGGCAACATAGTCAGCCAGATCAATGAAAGGAGTTTTAAAAAAACATGCAACTTCAAAACTGGTAAGAATCTGTGCCATCTTTGATGCATCTAAACTATAAAAGCCACCTACTTCCTTCAGGCTCTAGTGGCTTCAAACAATGGACAGGCAGATAGACAAACTTCAGTCAATAGTTTTGACTGGATTCCTTCAACAAACACAGTGTGTGGAGGCTCCAGTCCTTTGTGCGGCTGAGGAGGATAAGTAGTGCGTCATACTAAAGAAGGGTTCTAGCACTGAAAGACAGACAAAATACACTCCATACTCTATTGTCTACTTCTAGTGTCCACTTCTTTGGCAAAAAAAATTGTCCACAGTGGTTCACAGGTGGAAATTTGCCTTTGGCCTCACATTTATCAGTTAAAAGAGGAAATAAAGATCACATTAAATGGACAGTCACATTAAAATGACACAAATACATTGTCCTAAAATTTTATGGAACATATGCAGTCTTAAAACTATACTAAAACTATGAAAACAAATAACAAAGAAACAAATAAAAGTTCACCAAGCAGATTGCAGTTGGCACGGAGGCTTGCTTAAAATGTTCAGTGTCACTCTGGGCTACAGTGCCCTCCAGAAGTTTATAAACTCTGTGAAGAGTGGGTGTGAGGGGTTGCATTCAAAAAGTATCATACCAGTTTCAGTCTTATATATCTGATAGTTGTCGCAGTGGCTTGCCTACTATTTATCGGCTAGTCTTTGCCAAGTTCCCCTTGCTCCTGGCTCCATCATTGCCGGTGTAAAATGTTAAAAGTAAAGATACTTTCCACTAGACTTCTGTACTCCAGCTCCAAGGTGTCGTTGCTAACACCATAGCTTTTTAGTAAGTATAGGCACTGTTAAAGCTTATTAAAGACAATTTATGTGTTAACATCAAATCTCTGTCAGCTGCCAATAGATCACCCTCTTCATGCACTTACACAAAATACTACTTAGGGCCAATGGTCTTAACTCATTAAGCTGAACAGCAACTGACTTTTTGGAAATGGGAATTGCTATTGAGGTTTTCCATAACCTTGGAAAGCTATGTTCATTAAGCAAAGGCTGGAAGAATCTGGTATGGACAGATCCCAAGAACCCACCCCCCCAGACATCAGGCCTTAGTTTGGTTTGGATGCAACCTCATTTTCTATTATCATGATATGATAACAGTTAATGATTTAGTGATGGACCCAACAACATTGTCACAGGCAGCACAATGTTTCACATCAAAAATTCAAGTTATTGAATTCATATGCAGAAGCCATATTAGTGATAAAAAGAGAGTTCTGTCTGCCTGTCATAATATCAAGCCCAGCCCAGGTTGACCTAGCCCTGCAGCAGCTCCACTGCCTCTCATCCCTCTCTCTATAGTGGCACTTACTCTTCTTACCCGTGGCTTGCAGTTCATTCCTTTTTCACCTGTTTCCATACCACCAATAACAAATTCAACCTCCCTTTTCCATGATAGAACATTTAATTTCCCTGGAGACCCAGTGTTTAGTATTCCAATGGTTTTCTCAACACAAACACCACCTTCACAAACTTTAAAGTACTTTGTTATTGTCTCAGTTAATTCATGTGGATTACTGCATCAGACAAAAAAAACACTTGCCAATCAGAATCCTCAAAGCGGTCACGCAGTCTTTCTTCAGATCTATCATTCCACATTTGGTACAACTTTAGAAACAGGCTTCTCTCGCCTTATCTTTGCTCTGTATCTCGGTAGCAGGTGTTTGATGTTATGATCTGATTTTCCCAAAGGTGGGCGGCTCAGTTCTCTGTATGCGTCAGGGATTTTGTATTCATCCAATATTCTAGTTTGGTGTATAGGAAAGGCAGTGAATTTCTATAATGTGGGATGGCGACTTGATATATCAAATGTATTAGAATCATCACATACAAACACTGGTTGGACAACGGAGTGTGCGAGTACATTATTAAAATCTCACTTTTCATCTGTGTCTCTTCCTGGTTTTGTGGTCTAGGCACATACACCAGAATGAGTGCGACCTGTCCGAACTCCCTGAGCAAATAAAATGGTCTGAATGAAACAGATAGCACTTCATAATGCTGGGCACAAATTTAGTCATTGACAATAAATTGCATGACTCAGTTCATCCCCCTATAGACTTACATGATAAAAAGTTTCTCTCTATCTGCCCTAACTGTTAAATAGTCTTACAGAGAGACAGAGGACACTCTCTTTAGCCAAGTTTCAGTCAGGCAAATGAGACTGCTTAATTTAGGGATGCTCTCCACTGCCAACCTCACAGACAGTCCCTCCATTTTATTATTCAGAAGCCTCACATTTGACAGTGTGCTGGCAGGGACAGTGAACCTGGAATCCCATCACCTCAGTCTTGCATGAACTGCGATCCTAGAACCTCTTATCCTTGCCCTCAGGTATTTCCATCCTCTGCTCTTCAGCAGTTTGTGAGTCTTTGCGCACACAAATTTGCAAGCCCCATTTGGAGTGACAAGAGGTACTCTCTTGCACAGATGAGAATGCCATGGCTGTCAGTCAGAGTGTGACCCGTGGCAGAGGGTAGGAAGACCATGAGAAAACGAGCAATCCAAAGTTGGAACAAGTTCATTTTCATAGGTCAGCAAAATGCCTTTATGAGCATGTACAGATAGCTATACAAATGATTTTTTTTTAAATTTTATTTTAACCACAGGCAAAAACAGCTAAAAAAAAAAAAAAAAAGATGACATGCACACACCATTTGACTGAAGGTGTCTTTGCAGTGCACCTAGGAAGGGCTAGTTAATGTTAGTTAATGTGCCCCTTTATCTTTCAAGGAAACAGGTTTTTACTTGTTGTCCTGGACAGGTTACAGGTTTGAATCTGTGATACTATACAGTATGTGAGTCAAACAAACAACAGTGAACAGAGCATCATATATTCATATATGTTTAGCAAGCTTCATCTGGATGTAAAAAAATAGTACATAATTTGCATATGTCAGCTGTCAGAGCCAAGCGGTAATTACGCTCTGGGACTAATGAAAGCTTGACGTGAAAGTGAGTCAGATTTTGTTGTCGTGCTCCCCAGCAGGTTGGAGGCGGCTCGCTCAACTGTCTAGAGTTTGGGGACAGCAAGCTCTCCTCCATGGAGGGCTGTGCGGGGAAGAAATGCCCCTGCCCCTGCCAGCATGGGAAGGAGACTCCAGAAACAGCAGAAACGGGGAAGCTGACTCGCCAACTGAGTCCACAGAGCATCAATACAGTCGTGGCCTTTTCTGTGGTTTCACCTGAGATCAAACAGGCAATTGAGAGTGTCAAGTACATCGCCGAGAACATGAGGAGCCGTAACAAGGCCAAAGAGGTGAGTTACTGTTATCTTCACTGTAGCTGACTGCTCTGAATGTCAGTGACTAAGAGTAAGGAGGAAATAAATCACACACAAGACACTGGTGTAATCAAGAGTGGAGGCGCTGGGGAGAGCAGTTCAAACTAGATAACCAGTGAATAATGCGGTCAGCCATTTGATTGTTGTCATGATATCCATGGGTCCAGATAAGAAAAAAGAAACAACACTAAAATTAATTCATTTGATAGAGTAAGTGAAATAAAGGAGAAAAACATTTCAACAATCACTGCCAATTTCATTACATAATTGTCACACTGGGATGGCAGAGGTTCAGCTAAACAAAGTGGTATTTATAAAAAATTTAATATAAAATCCAACAAACAAACTGAGCATTCAGCCAAATAGAATTTCAGTCTCAAAGGGCACAACATAATCAGTTTATTGAATGAGCAGGAATGTGTTTGACAGCAAAGGATCAAATCATTACATTTAAATTAGGCTGTTACTGCATTTTTAGATCATCATTTTACATTTACTCATACAAAAAATAAATGAGAAGAATTAACAGTTTAGCTTGAAAAATAGATGCTTATGTCAAAATACATAAAACACAGACACAAGCAGTGGTGTTGCAAAATCAGGCCACAGTGTTTTAGGTCAGATTTTGCTCTGTCTGCACTACACTGGCCAGCTGACTGCTGTCCAAGGTCCTGAAAAGGCATTTACTGTGCATGCAGCAATCTGACATTTTAAAAACACACTTAAAGGGGGAAACTGCTGTTTTCAGATATCCTCCAATACATATACAAACACACACATGCACTAGCAAAGACACACACCCTTGGCATTTTAGATTTTTGCTTTAGATTCAGCTTATGTACGCAACGATGTAGAGGCTAAATGCAAAGAAAATGATGGGAAAAAACAACCAGAAACAATAACAAAAACAATTTATTCTTAATTTAGGCTCTTGCTTTGCTTCTTGCCTTGCTGTTTCTTGCACATGTAGGAGGATTCCTACAGAAATATCCCAGATGATGTTTTTTTTTTTCTCCCGTAAGACTTGAGCTATAGCACATTATATTTGTCAGTAAGCTACTGTAGCCTATATAAATGAATCATGGAGTTAAGTTTTGCTGTCATTCAATCAAGACAACTACAAACATATATAAAAAAAAAATCCTTACTAAGTTTCCTTAAGTCTTTGTGATGTGTTCAAATTCAGCTATACTGTAATGGACCAACATATTTCCTACTGCACAGCTGCATCTAATCCAATTCAGCTTCCACTTATTATGAAGCAGCTGACTTAAGAATCAGTCACATCAAAAACTTAAGAATCAAGTCACATCGGAAAAAAATACAAGTTTCCAGTGTAATATAATCCATATATGAATCCCCACTCGCTTATGGAAAACACACATGCAGCATACAAGCTCCATGCATAATGAAGTTATGCACAAACACTCCAACAATGGCAGGGGAGAGCTCTGTTGTGGTTCGGGGCATTGTTGTTGCATATCCTAACCCACCCCAATAGTGAACGCTTCTGTAAGATAGACCAAAAAACAGTTTTAGATTTGAGGCGAGAACTCTCTTCTTTCTCTGTCAGTTATAAATACAGCGGGTGAAAAATCCCAGCGGGCAGAAGGAGCCTTTGATATGTAAAACTCTTGACTCAATCAGCTTTGTCAAAACGCCTGTCGCCTCTTTTGACACTGCGGTTTGAATGTGATTATCATAGTAATTTCCTCCTGTGTAAATTATGTGTCAATTATATGAAAGCTCTCAAAAATGTTAAATTCCATTCTCTCTTCCTCTTTTCTTTGTGTCCTTTCTTTTGCTCATCCCCACCAACTCCCACAACCTCCCACCTCCCGTGGTTCCGTGTCTCCCTGCTTTCCCCTCACCGTGCACTTCATCTTCACCTGCTTCCTCTCCTCATCACTTTTCTCCTTCCATTTGTCACCACTCCTACTTTTTTCTTTACTCCCCTCTGTCCCCCGATCATTTTGTCCCCTTCCCTCACTTGCAGGTGGAGGATGACTGGAAGTACGTTGCCATGGTGATTGATAGAATCTTCCTGTGGGTGTTTGTGACCGTGTGCGTCCTTGGAACCTTGGGCCTCTTCCTCCAGCCTCTTATTGGCTTCGTCTCATAACCGCAAACCAATCAGGGCTCACTGCCTACCCGTGCCGACCAAATCCTGTACAAGCCACTAACTCTCAGTTGTCAGTCGACCAATCAGTGATGGGATCTCAAAGATTTGACTTCTAAAGCTATGGTGGCCCTGAGAGCTCAGCGCACTGCAACTTAAGAAAACAGATGCAAACAGACAAAACACAAGCAAATTAAGAAAACATCAGCAATTTGACAACACATGCGCTGCTTTCAGAAAACGAGCTGCATATTCAGGCAACACAACACAACACAGAAAAACGCGCTTCAGTTATACCAAACAGCAATGGAAGTGTTTTCAGATGATACTTGAAAATGATGAACACACCCGACTACTGTAAACAGTGACCCAAAATTTGTTTATAGGCCCTGCAAATGTGTGTTGAAGAAGACTAATGTTCATAGGTCAACATAAGGTCTGCTGAAAACACTGGCATAAGCTAAAGCTAAAAACATTGTCAAATGGATGATGTTTTCTTAATTTGCTTGTGTTTTGTCTATTTGCATGTGTTTTCTTAACTTGCGGTGCGTTGAGCTCTTACAGCCACCGTATAAAGCACTATTTGTTGCGCACTTTTTGCTTCTTGCCCTTTGCTAATGCACCAAAACTGTTGTTCCTATATTCAGTCTGGGCCTCTAAGTTTTGAATGAGGTGTGTTAGAGTTTGGCTGGAATCAAAAATTGGCACATCCAGTAGTCCTTTAGGACCTGAACTGGAGAGACCTCCAGCACCCAGCAGATGTGACTGAACTTGGAACATTCCACCTCCAGTAGATCTCTCTTCCACACGAGCACAACCCCGTGACAGCCAGTCAGCTCCCCCCTCGACCTGACTGATGACTGTCATACCCACTCCCCAGTCTGATTCATCAAGCTGCTCACCATCACAGCCAATCACAGTTGCTGCTTGTTGTGTCAGCCCCAATTAAAATTCAGATTTGTGGAGCGCAAGGCGGTGCTTTCAGCAAATAAGGGCAGACTGTTCTTGTTTTGTCATTAGAATCCATGTGATGAATGTTCTCTTGATTAATGTTCCACAAGGTAATTGGTTGGCCTGGTAAATATCGGATTAAATGATACTTGAATAGTTGCTCCTGAAATAGAAGTACACTTATTAATTCATGAGAGGATTCTATCATCCAATTCCATGGCTATTAATTTGTGCATTTTTTTTCTTGTCACTTTTAATTAAGTTTACTATTCAGTGCTTACATGCAATTCCACACACATGCATGACCAAATTTTGATCACTTAAACCAGGAATTTATTGTCCCTCTCAGATTACACCATCAGCTTCTAGAGGAAAACTGCTTCATTTGTTTTAATTTTATTTATCCCGATCATTTTGTTGAACTGCACGCATCATGTTGAAGAGAGATAAAACACAGTTCTGTAAATGATTCTTTTTTCTGTCTGCCTTTGAACTTAAAATAAATGAAATATTTCTTCAAATAAAAGGAATAATATTTACTGCTTGCAGTTTTAAAAATGCGAGAAAAAAAAGACGCTTGCTTGTGATGAACAGCTCAAATCCCACAGATGAGTCGTATCATCAAGCCTCCAACTGGAAAGCCTGAAATCCAGACCTTTGCAGCACTATTTGGAAATTTTTGGGATAAGATAAAAGAGCAGAGTTGATTATGCTACATGACATTAATCAACTAAACCACCATATTTATCTGTCAGAGAGGCAATCCTCTTAATGTAGAGGGCCCTTGAATATATTAATGACGACAGAGCAAAATGAATGAATGTGGTCATGAGTCATCATTAAGGCATCCGGTAATTAGCAATATGAAAGATCACTTCAGTATGCTGGCACTGACAGAGCTAGTTGTGTGCTAGTGGTCATGAGTCATCACTAATTCTCTGATCTTACTACAGATGATGTGTAAGAGAGAGGCTCCAGGAGCTATTCCTCGAGGGTGTTTACTTGCAATAAAGTGTGATGTATATCCATGTGAGCTACAGTGCCATGGGCTGAAACATTGCACGTTCTATTCTCATTATTCTCTGTCTTTCCAGCTTTGTGTCCCCCTTTCTTCTCTCACTGAGACTCACACAGTCCCTCATTGCATCAGATCCTCTTCATTTCAACATGTCAAATAGTCCACTGATATGCTCTACCGGGCTCCTCCATATTCATACACACTCCCTGTTGCTTGACACAAACACACACACTCATGGAGAATCGCATCTACAAAATGTAGTCTAGACAATGCCATATGTTCTGGACTTTCTGGGCAACAGTTTAGTGGCAGGTGTGTAAGTGTCTGGGTGAGAATCAGATCAAGGACCTAGAGATACCCTTACGCTGCACTTTCCTGGAAAAACTTACATTTTAATTTATTTATTTGCCCATTACCAATGCTGAAAAAGTCAACAACGCACTGCACAATGTTTGCAGACTTGCAGTCCATGTAACTTCCCCTAAATTGAGAAGCACCCATAGCCCAGTTAGCTCATTCATACCTCCTGTGTGTCTTCTGTCCTCCCTGTAAACAGAGGTGAGTTGTTTCAGTGGAGCATGACACAGGAAATGATATAAACCTTGAAATGTTGCGTGTCTTTTTAACTTCACTGGGCACTCTTTGCATTGCTTTGCATGGTAACAGATAAATCAGTTCTTTCTTTTTAGGCTACAACCGCTGTCAAAGTGTTTGGCAGTGTGCAGTGTTCAGGTGTTTGTGTGTCGTGGATCATATCAAAACACAAACATATACACAAACATCAGATGCACTCGCAAACACAATGTACAGATCTATACACACAGGGTCATGCACATAGAAGAGATCATGGGGCGGTTTGACTCACTGGTCGTAATAGTATCTCTTATATGATACATTATGGTGCCATCAGAGCATGAAACACATGGCTCCAGCCCAGAGGCCAGAGAGGCCATGCAGTCACAGGGAGCATGGACAGAGCTAACAGGGACATGCACGCTGATCTAGAAAGGACTGAGAAGTGAAGGGACTGGACATATTAAGCTGTCTAAAACGCTTAACTACACTGCTAATTGTTGGCCAGCGGATATGGACCTAATAATATACCCAGATTGAAGCTCTTAACACTGTCTGGACACCGTTAGAAACATTACAAGTAGTCCTTGAAACAGACTGACAGACAGAGGTGACAAAGATTGTGGGTTGAATCAGAGCCGGACAGATTTGGGAATAGATGGGCAGATCGATGTGAGAACAGTCTCAAAGAAGTAAGATGCACTGAAGATAGCGGCTGAGAGATCAAGACTCAGTGTGACTTCTGCTAGAGACATTACAGCCATTCAGTCAGAGTGGTAGGTACTTCTATTATAACCAGGCTTAGAGCGAGGCTCCTTGGAACTGTTAAAGGTCTCGATAATAGAGCTGCGGAGGACAGGGCTGTTAAAGTGCTGGTTTCAGGAATCAGCACGGTCCCACTGACAGGTGCAAGTGGTGTGGAGTAAGAGGTCATGCAGCGCTCATGCAGTGTGAACATGGATGATGGGGTGCAACTTGGCAAAAAAGCCAAACAGCAAAAGCAGTGTTTACCGCATTTAGAAAACAAGACAGACAGCAATTGCTTACAGCCTCCATCAAAGAGGGGACAACACACATGATGAACACAGATATCCTGTCTTCAAAGCACAAGCTTCGTCAGTATAGCAGCTAAACATTGTTAGTGGTGAAGTGTGGTTATTAGGGGACTTCATAACCCTGTGGCCGTGTATCTCTCCTCTCATCCCCAAAAGAGGTTAATCACTCTTTATGGAAATGCACAGGCCTCAAGACTCTGGTTAAGAGATGAGTGAAATAATTTAATAACTGAACATGAACTTGAACTTGAATTAATTTTAATTAATTTAATAATTTAAGGTGATAAAGGCAGAGGCATACTATTCTGAACTGCCCCCTGTGGTGTTTAATGGTGCAAAATGAACCTTAAGATGTCATAAAAGGAAAAAAATAAAGTACACTAGAGAGAAAGAGTCGAAGAGAGGGGAAGGAAGGCAGGGAGGCAAAAGGCACAGAGAGCGGCAGAGCCAAAAGACAGCTGCACAATGGGAAATGAGATAATGAAAGTGAGGAAGGGGTGGATATGGAGGCAAGGGCAATTTCCCGGAAACATGTAAAGTGAAAGATTTATGCCATAAGAAGGCTGGGATGAATCTCAAACACATAACACACGTGCACGCACGCACGAAACCATTCATTTGACCTTGGAAGACTAAATTGATTTTCTTGAGTGGAGCCCTGTGTAAGTTCACAGATAGACACACACAGTCTTTGATCTGAGCGAGCAAATTAATTGATTTTCTTGTAAGGAGCCTATGCACACTGCAAAAAATGTCCATCTTATCATGTCATTTAGTGTCATATTCAATTTTTAAAAAATTGTTTTTAATCAAACAAGTGACAAAACCTGCCAGTGGGATCAGATAATTCTACTTGTTTCGAATGCTAATCAACTTGTTTCCAGAATTTTCTTGAATCAAGTGTCATTGTCTTGATTCTGGCAGGCTTATCTACCTTATTCTGCCTTGTTTCAACATATTTATACCTATTCCCAGAAAAAATCCTGAAAGAAGTGAAGCCTTCTCTGCAAACAAGTGGGATTATCTCATCCCACTGGCAGTTTTTGTCTTGTTCTAAGAAAAACAAGATTTTAGCACTGAATGTGAGTCTAGGAGATTTATAGTGGTTTAGAACCAGGACACCCTTCGGACTCGATGACTTCCATATTGAGTCAGAAATCATTAGTTAATCTCTAGTTCTCAGTTGTGTTATGTGCGACATCTCTAGATTTCCCTTTTCACATGCAAGTGTGCAATTTGAATTGGATTGCATGCAAAACGCTATTAGCTATATGCTCAAAGCCAGATTAAATATGGAGGAATCCACAAAACTAATGGACTACCATAACATGCTACCATGAAGAGCCGTTTACAATGGGAGACTCTTAACACTGGAGGTCAAATGGAATTGGGATGTCAAGCAGAATTGGAATTGCATCGTACGCGGCGATTCATGTTCTATTTTTCCATCGGGATTTGCCAAAAGGAACTGAGCTCAGCCTAATAGGAAACATTATGCTATGTATTATAAATTTATATCTGACACCCTCTTGAAAATTGTTTTCCTGTGCTGTGCCTGGCATATTAGATCATCTCATATGACTTAATAAAAGCCAAGTTATGAAAATGGATGAAGTAAAGCAACCTTGTGTTTGGATAAGTGTAACCAGTGTAATATTTATATACATTTTTTTTCCCCCATGGGCAGCGCTATCAAGGATTTGTGATTTATCTGGAGAATTCTATTTGGGGAAGTGTTTACTGTGGATGAATAAGAGAGTAAATTAGATAAAGCGGATGGTGGTACTGTGGAAAATTGTATTATGCATCCTAATTTCGACTTTTTCAAAAAACACGTGGAAAAGGTTGCCCCACGGAAAATACGGAATGTGAAATTATTCTGTGCTACACAACGGGCATCACTGTCAACACAGCAGCTGACAGTGTGAAATAGCTACACGAGTTAAAAAGGAATTTTAAACTTGAAGTGGTTTGCTTCATTTTATATTTAAAGTGGTAAAGTGATATTTTCAGTCACCATGGGAGCTGAAACGCAGAAAGCTGTTTACAGTCTGATTCACTTAAGAGCCTACAGTTTATCAGTGAGTGCAATGCTGTTTAGGGCTTTAATCACTGTAAGCCATTCTCACACACACACACACACACACACACAGATGTGTATCCAGGCGCGCAGGCATCCAGCGCTCCAACATTTTCGAGCCATCGACGTGGAAATTTCCGCACATCA
>OMLB01056135.1:0-12545 GCA_900302555.1 Myripristis jacobus
TCTGTGTTTTTTTCGGCAGCATCTTTGTGATTTTTTGTGCATTCGTTCAAAGACAGGGTGACATATTTTAGGCCATTTTCGTCGTGGCGAATGCTGAAGGAGTCAGGCTTTAATTTGTGGTTGCCCTCATTCGCCCTGCGTCCCATATGAAGCTACACGTCAAACCAGACTTTAGAGACAAGTCCCCAAGGTGTGTTTGAACTTCTGGCAGTCTGCCTCAGTTATGGCTTGGTGGTGGGAAGATTTGTCACGTCCTTCTTGGCTGAGTTTCTTTACCACACCGGCGAAAACATCGTTGCTGGTGGTGAATTCAGCATCCTTTAACAGACACCAAGCACCTCCTCCAACCACTCATCCAGGCTCAGGCCACCCAGCAAATCAAAATTCACTACAAAGTCTGACATTTTGTTTACAAAAGCCTTGAAATAGATGTGACCTAACGAGTAAGTTGAGCGCAGAGTAGTTGGTTGCTAGGCAACGCTATGTCCGTTTACACTGGCGCAGGGATATTTTGTGCTGCGGTCTGCCAGTGGGTTACACTGATTTTACAACGGCATGGAACGCGGCTCAGCCAATCACATTTAAGGATGGGAAGCACCCGTTTTATAAACAACGGATAAAACGCACACACAATGGGCCCAGGCCCACCCGGGCCCATTGCTGGTATGCGGTACAACAACCAGTGCTGGTGCCCCTCTGGCCGCTAGTGGCTTCCCTCCAGCAGATGGCGCCCTTAGCATTTGTCTATACTGCCTATGCCACGGGCCGGCCCTGCATGTAGTGAACAATAGCCAGCTTTCCACAGTTGTGCTAGTGCTTGCCAAGGCCAGTTGCATTTCCATTGTCACTTCCAGTCTTTAATCACGCCTCAGTGGGGCTGTCGGGGTTTCTAAGTGCTAATGGCCCACCAAATACTCAGACAGGGCTAACCGAGGTCTGAGGCCAAGTTAAGGGTGATATATGGGGAGAAGAATACAGCTGATTAGAACAGATGTCAGCTCGCTATTTTACCAGAAAAATAACAGAGAAACGAAAAATGGAGAACAAGCGGCAGTCCTGGTCTAATCAGGACATGAGGGCTCTGCTCACCATCTGGGCAGAGGACAATATCCAACATCAAATCAGCTGTGTTTGCTGAAATGAGCAAAATATAGTGAGAGAGCAGGCAGCAGTGAGTATCTAACAAAATTTAAAAAACTGAGGTGATGGTAACAATGTTACTGTAACACCAAATTACCTGGTCACTAACATTCCCCTAACCTTAACCAAGTGTTGTTGTTTTTTTACCTGATCCCAACTTTTCCCTACGTGGATCTACAATTTAGCTAACTAAAGCTGGTCAAATTTAGCCCATACTCATGTCGATGGACATTATTTTAATTTATGTCTATATGCACAAAAAGGCAAATTTTAGTGCACTCACAAATTTGATTTGTGTCCATATGTGTGAAAAAATGGGCAATCTGTGTCCATAAATTTCATGACTATTGCACCAACTCCTATGAGAGAGGGCTGAGTCAGACCACTGAGCTAACAAGGAGGCGTTGCTAATTTAGACTACATTTACAATGTTATTCATAAATTCGTGACACATTTTGCCTAATAAATCATGTACAGTGAGGTATGCTAGAGAGTCTCAGGTCAGGTGTTAAAGTTCAGATTGTTACAACTCTTGTGAAGTGCTCTGTAGTGGTGCTGTGAATAATGACTGTGGAGTAGGACTAAGGGAACGACAAAGCCCCCACTCCTTTTTAGGTAGCTAATGTTGGCTAGCTAATATTAGCAAATCTTTACTAATATTAGCCATGTACGGATCCAGCCTCTTAATTTGTATTGTAAACAAACAGACCACTACCAATGATGCAATGCGCAATCACATAATTTCCCCTTCTCCAATGTAAAGATATAGACCTGGGCAGTCACATGATACTTTGAAGGCCCTTGTGGTTGCTGAGTTTCTGCGGTTCCATGTATTCAAGTGGTCTGACATATGACGGGAGCAGAGCTTAGTGTGATTAAGTAACTACTTCAGCGAGCGTCTGCATCAATGTGTCATTTGACATCTTCTGTACCTATTTCAGCGAGCACGTGAATCAATGTATCGTTGGAATCAGAATGTAACGTTGTTGTAGCGGGAATATCTAAATCTTTCCCGAATACAGCAATGCTATTTTCTGATTGGCTGTTCAGGAGCTATATTCTTTTTATTTGATTAGCTGGTGCGAGGCAGGGCCTTCTGAACTCTACCCAGAACTCACTTGATTTCTCTACCTGTTCCACTGTTATAAAAAATAGCAGCGCAACTTGGTGGGCGTTATCCTGGTAATTTCTCTGCATGAGAAATACAAGGTGTGGCGTGTGAGCAGGTTGAAATGTGTGTGTCTCATGCCCAATGCGTGAGACTTGAGAGCTTTGTTAAAGAACGGTGGATCACAGTTACATGCTGAGAGACTGAATTTCTTAAGGACAGGCTTCAGCCAACTAGTAATGTTAACCAATATTACCGATGTTGACTAATGTTAACGTTACTGATGTAACTCACTAGAGCCATGGTTAGGATTGTGGGTAGTGTAGTAGCTTTCTGTGGCACTGTGAATAAATCTTGTTTTTCTAAAAACAAGGTTGATTTTATACAGACTTGTAGCTTCTACAGGAGCAGAAATTGTTATGTTACGACAGTGGTTATGACATTATGGCTAATAATCATACCCTTTTGGCAAACCAGTGTGAAACATTAATCAGTTCTTCCTTGGCTTTTCCACTCACTCAAATAGGCTTTTCACTGCTATAATACCTTTGATACAGTGTTTGGGATGCTGTGAATACACTGTTCTCAGTAACTGAGATATATTTGAGAAAGTCCTTAAAAAATGTGTGACCACACTTTCTCAGCAATGAAAACAGAGTTAAAACAGGGTGAAAAAAGAAAGTTTGAACTCTGAGAAAGTGTCTGTAGAGGCTACCAATCACCTCAACTGGTGTCTCATTTATTTATGCCACTTACACCAAGGTATCTCTATTAATTTGACAGTGATCTTGAGACTTTAAAGAGATTTCATAATACATCAGTAGGCACACTAATGGAGCTCATTTGGCTGTAAAATAAAGACATGCATTCATTGATGTGACAATTTAACATCCTATTCAAAGTCAAGGGAACAGCTCATGGGCAAGACATCGCAGATTCAAATCTTGCCTGTTCATTTTCACACTCATTAAATTTTCCTTAGGCACTCGTTTGAAATAGTGATTCTTTCACTGAGTGGCATTCCCCTTCAGCGATCATTTAACTTAATACTTCTTTCTATTTTCTATTGTTCTCCAGAAGGAGGTGGCTGTGACCATAATGTAAGTTTGTCTGGGTGATATGTGAATTTTTACCAAAATAAATGTATAAAATAAGAGACAATAGAGATAACCATGCAGGTCTTGTTGCTGAAGCCCTAAAATCATTTAAGACTGCAAATAATCTTCAGATAAATGATCAAATAACCGGCTCCGGTGAAACCAGAGCTGTCACTTTTGACAGATGAGTCCAGCGCTGTAGTGGCTTATCATGCCTCAACCTGTGAATCCGCCTCAGATGTATGCATTCCCTCAAGGTTTGCTATCACATGAAAGGAAAGATAATAAAGCGCTCTTGTTAGTCATATCAAACTTAATGAGAGTTTTCAGTTCCCAAACTCTCTGCATCAAGTTTTGCCAAGGATCATTAATCCAACAGTTGATGTGCCAAAACTCTGGGAGGATGGGTTTAAATCTTTTCACATCGTAGAAATATCAGCTTAACATCTGATTTGCATGAACAAGCCTTGGCTGTAGGCTACAATGTTTTGCATGATGAAGGAAAAGATGAGAGATGTCATATGCTGTATAATCATATGAGATGATTATTGTACCTACATAAGATTTGCTCCATTAGCAGTCCCCGGCTGATCATCTAGATAAAATATCTATGTACTCTTATACCACCACTTTGTAGTGAATTGCTTTTATGATCTTGGCCTCAGTTAAAGGTGCATTATGTAAAATTGCATTCAGTTGAGGACCATTCAGAGTGAACTGACCAAAAAAGCACCAAATGTAAAGGTTGAGTCTACATGGCTCTCATGGCCAGCCTGACTCACTGATGGATTGGGCTTAATTTCATGTGCTCATGCCACATTTTTTGTCAGCTGAGTTTCCTAAGCTTCTGGCTTTCAAAACTCACTCTCTAGACTGTCCTCTGTTTTGGAACAAAACCACCCCACTGACTGTTTCAAGACACTTGGGTCTCTGTTGTGAAAACGTGACTTATTTGTGTCATATACAGGCCACTGTAAGCTGGGCCAGGCATGCTGATGTTGCAAGTCCTTGGTTGCTAATGGAGGTTGATAAAAGTAAAGGCAAATAAATGGGGTAATGCTGCTGAATGGAAAGTTTCCAATTCAAATCCTGTACCTGATTGGAGGGGGTTACGTAGTTGTTGTGAATTGTAGCTGTCATAGCTGTGATTGATTTGCTTGATTTCATCTTTGAACTCATGTCGTGAATATCTATCTGTTCTGGCTGTGCATTTATTTTGAAAGTGAGTAAAAGAAAGATACCAACTAGAGACACTTCTGTTAACATCCTGGACCATGGCTGACTGCTGCAAATGCTTGAAAGTTTGGCTTAGCTTAAAAAAAAAGAGACAGGAAAATGCAACATCTGTAGTGAGGATTTTTCATGTAAACATAGACTCTTCCAGTCTGCAGGCCATAAATCATTTTGTATGATTTAGAGAGGGGATCGGGACGCATATTTTTGTCCGATCCCCACCTGAGACAGGAGCATAGTAACTGAACCTGACGTGAACCCAACAGGGGTTTTTTTTTGCTTTTTGTTTTTTTTGTGTGTCCAAACCTGAGCCGGAGATTTTGCTTGACCTCCACCTCTAGGCTACATTTACCACCTGAAGTAGCCTGTATAGTGCCTTCAGTGTCATTACATAATCTCCAACACTATACAGGAAGTTGCCCAGAATGACAGTCGGTCCATTGTTTATCACTGAAATAATGGTGGAGTGACCGAACCCTAACCCTAACATGATTTTTAAACTTTTGTCTGGTCTTGACCCCACTTGTCAGGTTCCAATGGGTCCTGACGGGTCGGCTCGGCTATCAGGTCGGCCATCCACACTGTAGTTTGATTCAGCAGTGAATCTGACCTACTGATAAGCTATTTCTGTATAGTTAGTTTAAATGCCCATCTTGTCGCAGATGGTCTTGCTTGCTCATGTAGGTCATAGATATTAAACTGAGACTGTTTCATAACCAGTTAAAAACTCCTTGTAGTTACCTCAATGGCCCTTTAACTGAGAGGCAGCTTTTCATTGTGAGATACTACCTACAGGAGACTAAGACAAGCCATAAAGAATCTGTCACTATTTGTACAAAATTTGTCACTACACAGTTAACAACATCATGCCAACATCATCTTCAGTCAGTACATGATTTCATCTGAAGACAGTTTCCTCAGGGGGAAGGAGGATTGTGAATGTTTATGTGCGCTGCAACTCTTTAGGATCCAAGTCCAAGTTTTTGCATCCGCAGAACACGAGGGGGAGAACAGATTGTACGCTCCTCTTGTTAATGGTTATGCATGTTAATGTTGTTTTACCTGGAGGTGGAATGTCAAATGAACAGCAACGCCTGCCAGTGGTTTTCCCATAAATATTCATGCTAAAAAATCAGAGAAAATATCTTTGATAATTTTAATATGTACAGAAGATCAAACAGAAATATGAAGAGGAAATGTTGGCAAGCACAGCTTTTGTTGACATTTGATGGATGGCGCCAGTCCACGGCTCTTGTTAACCCTCTCCTACCTACAGTAGAGCTAAAATATAAGGAAGAAAGAATCAACTTTAAGCAAAGCACATGTTAGTTAAAAGAGAGAGGTAAAAAAATCAAAATAAAAACATGCTCCAAAATAAATGTTTTGGCAATGTAACCGCACTGGAACATTTCATGTTTTGTTTTGCTCCCTCCATGCATCATGGGTGATCTGTTGCTGTTCCTGTCATGAGAACTTTGGTCAGTGACGCAGACGTAACCTTGGGTTATCACTGCAACTAATATAACTTCAGTCAGATTCTGGATGAGAAGGGGGCATTCTGATCCAGAGGGGGGACTGGTGGGCTGAAAAAATTATCAGGTCACAAATATTTCCCCACTCTGCACAACAGTCAAATCTACACATTCATCTCCTCTATGTCGTCTTTATCTCTCTGCTCTGCTCTCTGTGTGTGAGTGCTTGTGTGTGTTTTAGAGGTTTGCTAACATCGTTTTTGAGGGCTAAAACTCATATTCCTAGATTGAAAATGATGACATCTGTCAATATTCATTATCCTTATCTTAATATGAATATAAGTATTCACCTTTTCCCACCAGAACACCAGCCAACCCAACATATTCTCAAATATGTCTTAAAACTGTCCACTGAAAAAAGCCCTCAAACTATGCTTCTAACAGCTTTTATTTAGAATTTATGGCAATACATTGGTTTTTGTACAGCCACTAAGTTTCACTATATCTACAATGTTCTCGACAATTGCTCTGTGTTGCTCTGCGCAAGTTGACGAATGTTTGGGATGTACAGCGGTCACTGTAAAAAGTAGTTCTGACTGTAGAAATGAACTGCAGTTTTTAAAAACTTCAAAACTCTGAACAAATACAAAGCATTTGTGCTGTTTTTAAGAAGCTGAAAACGAGTGAAAAGTAGCAAGCAGCTGCAGCAAAATTGATCCTTTTCACAGCAGTCATCCTGACAAGAACAGTAGGGGAAACATAGGTGCTGCTAATGATATTAACTAAAGGGCCATCCCAAAATATATACACTTAAAGTTTTTTTCTAATCTTTGCCCAAAGCAAAAAGTCATATTTTAGAGCTCCAGTATAATTTCTCCTACCTTTTATCCAGCTGTTGGTTTCCATTCATTCCACTATGATATGAAAATGATCTTTCAGAGACTTTCTTCACACCAGTATTCCATCACTGTAATGAAATTGTCCACATTCGTTTTCCTAAAAGCAGCAGCACTGTTGAGTTTTGATGACAGTCCCTGGGGAAAATTTGCTGTCCACAGGCAATTTCAGTTCTGTGGTTTATGAACGGCGCTGGCTTTGTTAACCACAGAAGCAGAACATTATAAGGTGGCTGTTTAAACCAACAATTCAAATTTGAAAATGGAGGGATTTTGATTATAGGTTGTGAAATCTTTAGTTCCCCCATATGATTTGCATAATGGTTTGTTATGATGTAAAATGTGGGGAAATTGTAGTAAATGGGTCAAACATTCAAAGTCACTGATCAGTGGTATGGCTTCATTGCATTCAGGTGTAACAGAGGCAGGGTGCTGCTGGTGTTCATGCAGGCTCACTGCTGCATGTAAATGGAACAGAACCTTCATTAATGTCATGTTTACCCTGCTATTTGATTTCAAAATGGCTGTTGTGAAAAGTCTAAAAGTCTATTAGGAAAAAAAAAAAAGCTATTGGAAAAATAAGTCTATTGGTAATGAGGTTGTGGTTTGTATAATTATTGATAACAGGAGTCTACATGTTAATACAGCCTGTTCTGTAACATACTATACACTAAAGCTGTTGGATGTGGACTGGAAAGAGCTAGAGTCCCAGAGATGATTTTACTGCTGATTCTTTTGTCATATAATTGATAAGATGATCAGTTGGCCAAACTCCCAAAAAGTTGCTCTTTCTATCAGCATTTCCCTGCTCTGCAAAGTCTCGGCAGAACTAAAGAAAAAAAAAATCCAAGCAGAGCAGCATGGGAGGAAATGGTTTTATGACAAATAGATAAGAAAAATGGCAGTAAAATAATCTGGCAGTAGTTCACATTGGGTAAACCACATCTCCTGTTAGGTGCTGCAAAACACATAAACAACAGCAAGGGTCAAAAGAACCGCTGGCATGGAAGTGAGTAGTACAAATAAAAGAATTTTCATTTTGAGACAAACTATTCCTTTAATCTTACAAAAGCCAGTGTATTCGGATGGGGTTAAGAGAATCAGATTCGGCATTAAAATATGAATGACTATTTCCTTGAATGATTTTGAGCAGCACCAGTGGTTTGTACAGAAAGACAGAACGTTTCAGAGAAAACCTGAGTGACATTTTCAAAAATAAATGCTGCATTCAGTTGACACTGGCTTGGCTTTTACTAGGGCCAGACTGCTATCAGTTTGTCAATACTGACCTTTTAATAAAAATGGGATAACTGCCTGGCAATGTTGATAAAGGTTGGGCTAAGATTTTCCTCATGAGTTTCAGGGTGTCAGTCTGTAAAACCTACAGTGAAACCTGCCACACTTTGCCTTGAACCACCTAGAAGCCTTATAAAAAGTTCTCTACATAATTTTTTTTTGTTTTGCTTTTGCTTTTGCTTTTGCTTTTGCTTTTGCTCATATTGGACAGTGCAGAGTAAGACTTGGGGAGAGGGAAGACATGCACTAAAGATCCTGGGCCTGATTCAAACCCAGGACATGACATTTACATGGCTTGTGCCGAAGACCACCAAGCCACCCAGATACACATTATTTCATTCATTATGTTTGAATGAGCTACATATATGGCACTTCATGACATTACAGTGTCAGAGCTTTTGTTTTATGTTGGTAAAAAAATAGACTGAAGTGTCCAGGATCACCGGGGCAATGCATGAATCCTGTTTTAGAGTGGATTTTCCCTTTAAAAAAGCATGTCAAAGACAACGACTGAGGAAAAAAAAAAAACTCATGGTCTCATTTTCAGTCATGCCAAAGTTAGTTTATGACTTCCCCATATGTTAAGTAGTTAAGGCCCTTGCAAATATCTTTATTGTGGCACTTGATCTGGTTCCAAGTTGAGATGTTTGCCTCAATCGCGGACTTAAAAGATTTCTCTGCCCCCGAGTGTCACGTAGGTCACGCTGGGTTTTTAACCATCAGATAAATATTTAGGTTTGTTGAATTTTACGAGGAGCTTGTTTGAAGATCGGTGGCGTTGAAAATGTAAGCATGAAACCATATGCCAATACTCAGCACCGGAGCGAGCTTTCACACAAACCTCCCACAAGCCCTCTCCGCGACTCTGAGGGCTTTTTTACGTGAGTCTGTGTGTGTGTTAATATACACATGTGCCTCATTGGAGACGCAGGTTTTGGCATCCTGGTCGATGGAATTAAAGTTTGCTTGTGTGGTTCGCTCATGATGATGACATCAGAAGGAGCCAGACGAGAGACGACCTCTCATATTCCTCCCAGGTCAGACTGAGAGACTGGGAGCTCTAACTCTGACTCAGCTTTCCACTCACTCGGCTACACCCAATGTGTGTGTGTGTGTGTGTGTGTGTGTGTGTGTGTGCCACGTTGGACACACTGGCACCTTGACATTAAAGGACCCGTGTACACTTCATATTTTTTATGTTTAAAAGCACTAAGGCTCAGGAAAAGAATAATGTTTTGTGATGTTTTGCACATAAATGTAGTTAAAGAGATATTTATTAACTGACACTGAAATGTCAGTGTTGGCCCTTATTGGCTGAGCTCTTCTAATTCAAATGAGAATAGCTGCTGATTGGAGGCTTTGTAGTTCCAATAATGCAAGCTGGCCTGATTGGAAGGATTTTAATTATTGTTTAGTGAGGGGAGCCAATCAGGAGCAAATCCAGTTGTGACACATTGACTGAAGTAGAATAAATTATTTATTTATTTATTTATTGAAATACAATAACTCAGCTACTCAAATGTTAACAATGACATCATTAAATGCGCTGGGCTATTTATTAATAGAGGGAAATGTCCTGTTACAGGACTCCTTTAAAGACTGATAGAGTTGTGTGTGACTCATCTACTGGCCATGATACATCAGTGTTGGGCATGTCTCTCTCTTGCTCTCTCTCTTCTTTTTCTTATTTGTTGCCCACTGAAACCCCCCCAAAGAGTATCTGGGGATTGGTAATGTGAGTTAACAGCATAAGGAGGCTATGCACCCACTGACACTCCAAAAGAGGGGAGTGTGTCTATATTTAACCTCGTGGCTTAGTTTAGCTCTGAGTATGTCTTCACCTGGAACAGCCAAAGAGCAGCAGTCACAAGACTCGACAGCCTTCCTGTCCTCCAGCACCTTGGGAGGGTGGGGGGCAGATTCTTTCCCAGACAGGTGACCACAACCTGGCTCGAAACACCACGCCAAACTAAGGTCAGTCAGGGATTGAGAGATCCTTCATTATGTCCTTATTTTAACCTTTATTTATCCAGGGAAAGTTGACACAGCAACGCCCTGCTTCACATTCACACAGTTAAACACAATCCTATTGGAAGCTGACCAGTGCAACCACAGCCTGCCACTATTGGCTACTGGGAGCTGCCCAGTACGACCACAGTCTTTCTAAAGTCGGCAACTGGGAGCTGCCCAGTACAATCACAGTCTTTTACTGTCAGCCACCAAGCAGCACCACTGGCGTAACTGGGGGCTGGTGCCTTGCTCAAGGGCACTTTGACTGCAGGCTGGTTGTCGAGGTCGGCAAGAATGCTACCAAAGCTGAAAGAGAGACAAAGCCCAACCATGGCCATTGACTGCTGTGACACAGAAAAAAAGAGTGCAGTACAGCCATTTGGCCACTGGGGGCAGTGTTGAGCACTTGCTAAGCAAACAAACAAACAAACAAACAAAAAAAAACGCATGGCAATCAACAGGGCTAAATTGAAGGACAGCAGACTTTCCTTTTCAGGTCAGCATAGCAGGATGGTCGGACAGGTGAACATCTTCACTTGCATTGTTGTCTTTGCAAAAATTGTGGCCGTTGCACCGGGCTAACTTCCGTATTCTAGTTGGTGCCCACTATTAACACTGATTATTACTTTTAGCAAGCAGCAGCAGCATGATATGAACTTCATGACATCGTCTCAGCTCTCAAAAACAAGTGACACACTTTACTTCTCTATACATGTGTTGTCACTGAAGCAGCTGATCACAATTGCCATTTTATTTGGTACCAGCCAAATGACACACACAGATTGCAAAACAGTTAGCACATTTTTTTTTTTTTTTATAGTTGTTGTGGTGTCTGTATCTTTGCGTCTTGTCCAATCCTGTGTGTTATTTAAATCACTAAACTATCACAGCATATCAAAGCAATTGTACAACAGGAAGCCAGTGTATTCAGGGAAAGAGAGAAGCAAATATAGGAGAAAAAGATGCCAAAATGTGTGAGAGATAAAGCTGTATTTGTTTAGAATAGTCACTTTGTTTTTCATTCAGTAAAACTGCTGTGCAGGAGCCACTGTATGTTCCTGCTAGACTGACTGAAGGCTCAAAGCTCAGTTTTGTGCAGATGAGGACTGAAGTGAGCAGTATTTAATTTCCATTTCTATTTTAAGGGAAACTCATTTTGCTACTTTTATTTGTGTATATGCCTGCTTATTTATTTTATCCTACTTTTACACTGTGTCTAATGTGAGAATGGTTTGAAAAGGAGCTTATTTTTGAAATGCACTTTACATTAATTCCTATACAATTCCTATACAAACACCCATACACATACAGGGCCTAAATACTACATCCACATAGGCCTGCAAACCTCATAAAACTTTAACTGAATGCCCCTGTTATAAAATGATCACTACATTTGATTCCAAATATTCTTTAAATATCCTTAAACATTATTCTTTCAGAAGATTTCCACTAGCATTAAGACTGTGTGGTTATGACTGGTTGCATAACCAGAGGCAAAGATCCATTTTTGAAAATCCTAAATAGCTTCACATTTCATTCATCTATACACATAGAAATGTGTGGGGGGAAAAAACTGAGAGCTGATTTTCTGGAAAAGTCCCATTGACTGCCATTCATTTGACTCTGTTTAGCCCAGTTTTAGTGCTCTACGTCGCCCCCTTATATTGTTGTAGGTGGACTATCTTCCTATATAGACAATCTCTGGTGCTGCTTCTCCATACCCACAGGTGTTGGCTTCTAAATTATCATTTTACAAAGCTGAATCCAATAAGACAGCCCTGCATCAGTTCAATACTGTCAGACCACCTGAAAGAATCAAGTTAGTTGAATGAGTCGGTTTTTCAACCACTTGCCAGCTTCTGTTCAGTAAGAAATAAATAGCGATTTTAAGCTTGTGTAGTAAAGATTTTGAATGGGTCCAGACAAGCCCTGCTGTGGAGAAGCGGCTGTTATCAGGAATAAGCTGCTTAAAGCCTGGACTAGTTTATTTTGTTGTGTGTGTTTGTCATTGTAGAAGGGGAAGGGGGTTAGGGATGTTTGTAGGGATCTCCTCCAACTTCCTCCTACTCTCCCCTCCACCAACAGGCCCCAAGAGCCCTCAATCCCTTCTTATGTAAGGGAGGGTATTTTCCAATGTGACCATAAATGTTTATTCTGACGTCAGCAGATCTCTGTCCCTGCTTACAGCCAATCACCCCCCTAAAGGGCTGGGCAAGTAATCATGGAGTTAAATAAAGCCTGTGACATGCAGGCCCAAGAATCAAATCCAGATTTCACCAGTCGTAGCCACCTG
>OMLB01056136.1:9518-43369 GCA_900302555.1 Myripristis jacobus
TTGTGCCCCCCCCCCCCTCTCCTCTCAGCATCCAGATTCCTTCAGCCACATCTGTCTTTTCAGTCTTTAGTCATTTGCAGCAGGATTTCCTCCCATTTGTCAAGACACTGAGATCTGTTGTATGGTAGTGTCAGGGTTTTGCAGAAATTCGGGTTCTGCCAGATGGCTTGGTTTTGGATTTTGGTCCTCCAGTCAAGATCTCTGTGAATGTAGCCTACACGATCCTGGAGAAAACACACCCCTAGAGATCACATGGTTGAAAGGTGAGGTCAAAAAGTCCGTTGTTGTGTCCTTTTTCTTTTTTTTTTTGTTAAAATAATACTCTAATATTTTGGGCAAAATACCTTTTTCAACTCTGAAGACAGCTTCAGAGTTACTGTAAGGTTTATTTTTTCACTTTGACTCCCAATCACTCCCACACACTCTAAGTTTTTATGCTAAGCTAAGACAAAATGCTACCCATAGCTACACCAAAATGTTGGAGTATTCATTTAAATTAATTAGGATTACCGCTTGAGGAGCAGCATCTATATGTGCTTTCCCCTGGGGTTTAGCCTCAGACTTTGTGATTTCTCACATTTTGTCATGAGTCACCATCTCCATCACCTTTCTATCATCACCTGGTCTCAGAAATGGGAGAAGGGAGATTCTGGGAGCTGGTATTGTTAGGCTGCATCACTCTGGCTTCAGGAGAGACCTCTATGCTGCTTATTTCTTTGTTTAGACGATTTGTAAAGATACATGTGGGCAGCATTACAGTCCGGAGTAACTGCTGCTCCTCAGGGAACAACCCACTCCCTGGCTGCCATGCTGAGAAAATGAGGAAAGAGATGATTTTGGCATCCTGAGTCCACAGCATCCTTAGGGGAGGTCAAACACAGACCACATGGTGGCCGTCCCTCATAGGCCATCTGAGTGCTCTCGTCCTCAGAGTCCCCTCCATATGTGTGGCCTTCCCTTGCGAGAGTTTCTTTGTGGTCTCCGGGGCTGTCAGTTTGCCAGTGAAGCAGCTGTGGGGATTTTGTTTAAGTTTGATTACAGAGAACTCAGGCAGTGTTTGCAGGCATTCACTAAAATGTGGGCTGGCTCCAGGGAACACAGTGGATGGTGTGTGGGCTAGATCGTCCTTTTCCTCTGGAGACAGTCTTGGTTTGCATGCTGGCTGTTGTGAGTGCAGACAGTGGAGCAAGTGAGATGTGGTAGTTTAGGTTCACAGGACCAGAACCATCTTTTGGGTAATAATAAGAAAACAAACTTTGCTGAAGAAAAGGATAAAGGAATGTCTAATTAACTATTATTTTCATGGGAGCCACGGCAAAGCAGAAGTATAGGGAGTGTTCAAAGTGCCATTGTGAGCTTAAGCCAATCTATACTGAAATTAACTTGCTCTCTTCTGTCTTTATAAACTTGCATCCGTGTATTATTGGGCTAAAAATGGCAGTCAAATTGTAATTAAGAGATTAAACAAACATCCGGTTATCAGTGTTACTGCATTTATGCTAAATTTAACAGTGTGAAAGTGCAGACTGGCAAGAAATTTCACTTATATTGAGAAGAAAAAAGGTGTAAAAAAAAGAAAAAAAAAAAAAAGAAAAGAAAAACAAGAAAAGGAAAAAAGGACTGACTCCACATTGGCTTGTCTTTTTATGTCTTGTTTTCCATTAGAGGGGAACATGGTGGGTGATGGGAGGCTGTTGCTCATTTCACATGATGTTGGATTTAGTGTAATGCGAGCCGCCAACTGGGAAAAACCATTCATGTCAGCCTCTGGTGGTAATTACATGTAGGACGTGTGAATGTTTTATAAGCTCTGCATAGAAAGACAGAAAGAATAGAAAGGAAAACAATCGACAGTTATATTCTTGTTTTTGAACTAACTTGTTCTGACATTGAAACATTACCATTTTAACTTACCATTTAAAAGTTGTAGCAATGAGTTGCCATCATGTTCTTGCACATTTTTTTTGAAATAACATCAGCAAGACATGTACAGCTTACAATCACTATATTGAGCAACTGGTATTTCATATTTGAAATTGACTAATATAGCTGATCATCAGGTGCCAAATTCCCCCAAAAAGTCAGCGTGCTCCTTTAAGATTCAGCGGTGGATCAAGGTTATGTGCCAGTGATGGTCAAAGATGTAGGCTCAGAGGCTAGGGAATAATGAATGTCAGTGTGTGTGTGTGTGTGTGTGTGTCTGAATGCAAACAATCCAGACAAGACAATGGTAGATTAATTATTTCACCCTGAAAGTCCTCTCTTGGTAAAAGAGCAATAATGAGTCTGATTAAAGACTTGCAGACTTTTTAATTACCCTTCTGTAATGTCCAGAGAGTGAAAAAAAAAAAACAGCCACTGCCCACAGTCTGCCCACTGCCCGAAACTTCTCCGCCTCTCATTACTCCCTGACATATGGAGGCATGTTTTCTCAGGGCTGAACTGATGACCTTTGAGTGTAAAAATCATCTGCGGTGAACAATGATGATCCGCCCACTCACTGATGCCCCTCTCGCCTCCTGATTTACAGCCACGGCTCAGGCTCCAGACTGCAGTTGGAGACGTGAGCGGTGGCAGGGAGGCTGGCTGATGTGCACAGTGTGGATGTGAGAGGCAGGTGTGCAGCCAGGTGGAGGGCTGGTCTCCGCTGAGGTAATGGCAGGTCACAGGCGGTCGGAGCTCGCTGGCCGGATGGAGGCCGGAGGGCGAGCGGGACATGACTGATGATTGAGTTGCCGAGGCTGACAGCTGGCGCCATTGTTGAACAGAGGCAGGTTGATCCTGAATCAACAGTCCCATTGATCGATAGGGCTTTGCTGGCATTGTGCATGGGAACAAGTGGAAAATTAGGGTTAGACCGGTGTAACAGTCATGTCATCCACCTGTGAGACGGTAGAGGCTCCTCCCTGCATAAAAACTGTGCCGAAAACCTGAAATTGTTTTATCTTCTTTGCACATTTAATTTACTCTTCTGTTGTATTTGTAAATCAATTCATCATTAAAAGCCTGCAGAAATATACCTCTGAGTTATCCTGCTATTGAACTGGCTGGGTGGGCTACCCCTCCTTAAAGAGCTTCTAAAAATTTAATTTGTATCATGTGATAATGGATCATACTATATTGCTATACTGTATAGCTGTATTGTATCTTATCTTTTTAGTGTTTCATATCGTTGTGTCCTATCATTGTATCATCATCATATTGTTGTGTCATATTGTATTCCTTTGTATTGCGTTGTATCACATCGCATCATATCATCATCATAGTTATTTATAGTTTTAATTTCACTGTTTTTTTGTTTTTTGTTTATCTTGTTTTTTGTGTTTTATTGTCTCTTTTTCTTCTTTACATCACGTTTTTTTTAAACTTCCAAGCATAAAAATCTGAGGGATATACTGAATACATGAAAATGGTCAGATTTAATGACTGTAATCATTAGATGTGTACTAAAATATGGCAATTCAAAAAACCCCCCGTTGGCTGATTGGTTAGTCGATTCCATGTATGCACTGAATATATTAGGTTTTATGTTAAAAAAAAAAAATGAATAGCCAGAGGGGATATATACTGTACTATCTGTATGCTGAGAGATTTTCCACCCAGAAAACTCTCTGGCTTTTGTTTTTGCTGTCTAACATTGTTCATTTTAAGTGGCTGTGGCTGTGTGAGGTTTTCTGGACTGCTGTGTGAGAGGCCAGCTGATAATGATCAGTTATCAAACAAACTGTTCTGGCCTCTGTTTAATGTCCTTCTCTCTCTCTCTCTCTCTCTCTCTCTCTCTCTCTCTCCATATCAATCTGAACCAGCTATACTCCCTCAGCTCTGAAGCTACAACTATTTGCCATGGCTTTCAACAGAGGGGAGTCAGTGATTAATGCTTTTCCATGTTATCCACTTGTAAGATGGGTTCACTTTATATGAACTCCCATTCATCAAGTGAAATTACTTGCATTTTAATACCTGCATGCCCCCACCAACCTACAAGTTAATGTTTCCACTACAAAGATTAATCCATATCTGCATTTGATCACAAAATCACACTAATTAATAATCATCAGAGGGTTTTTCTAGCATGGAGTTAACCTGCTGCGAGTAAATCCTGTAGACTTTGCTTTGACCAAAAGCAAGGTGTCAGACAACTGGTGATCACTGGGGGGAGCTAGCATGCAGTTGAAGATGCTTCACTGTTGGCTGATGGTTTTAAAAAAATGTCTGTTTGTTAGTCTGTTAGAGAAGACGAGGCATCTGGTAACTTTCTGGAGTACACTTCAACAACAATGCACGTTTAATACTTGGAGCAGAGTGCTTTTTTTTTTTAAGGATTTGGGGAGATAGGATTCCTTTGAGAGGTGCTGCCAAGAGATGCTTTTTATGTCAGTATTGTGCCACTAAATTTACTAATAAAATGCAAAAAAAGCAGAATATAAAAGAGAAATGTCAATTAGCTGATAAAATGGGGGTTTAAAGGAAAGCAAAAACAAGCCCTGCTGGCGTGCGCTGACCCCACATGGCTGTATTTTCTCTTCCTTCTCCAATTAAGTCTGAATGTCTGTTGTTTCCTTCTCCCTGCTGAAGTTGGAAGATAGATGTTGCCAGGCACCTACGTGTAATGTGTTGTGATGATCAATCCTTGTACCCCTCGCCGTGTTTGGGTGTTTGGGTTCTGTTCCTTGTTTACTTGTGCTTGCTTGGCTGGTCCCTTAAGCGCTCTCCATGTTACTGTTGATGTTTTCTTCAGTGCGGTCTTTATCTCATAAATGGTATCCTCTTGGCTTTCTCTTCTCTTTAAAGCTTCATTTTCAAAATGTTGAGCAGCTCCTTGTATACATTGGCTGTGGCGTGGGGTGGGTTTAACATTCAGCCAAATAACTATGTAAAGCAGGTGAGTGGAAGTGAAGGAAAAATATTGTCACGTTACTCAGTCACTCGGCGAAATCCAGTTTGCTATTATTTTTTCCACTGAATACAAAATAGCCTCAAGTCAATGAGTGTTTTTTTTCCCCCCCTGAATTAGGCGTTTTGAAATCATTTCCATGTACCAGCAAAAGGTGAACGCTCTTGTTTTTGCTCGCATGTGTTAGTGGAGCTGTCAAGAGCAGCGGTGCTGAAATGAGTCTGTGCACAGAGCTTGTTCTGCAGCTCCGTCGAGCCATGCGTGGAGCTGCTTAGTCACAGTAGTGCTGAACTGTGTGATTAGTGAGGGTTTATGGTCCTTTTTGGGATGCTGCTTCGAAGCTGACAGTCAGGAATCTTTTAAACATCAAACTGGGGTAGCTGAAAAATTATGAAATATCAAGGTCAAAATACAGCATTTGAATCCCCTGTATTTTCGACATACTGGAATGATTTGGCGATTTAATGACATTTTTCACCAGCTGAATGCAGTGCTTTTGATGCTGTGGGTGACAAGACATTATATATGTGGTTTCTTAAGATCCTGTAAGAATTCCTCTATTCCTGCAAGAAGCCTAAAGCATTTAGTTCACTCAGCCAAGTTGCCAGACGTGATGGACGACGACGGTAATTACGATGATGATGATGATTGCAAAGTATGATGTTTGTCCATTATAAATCAATTCGTAAAGCCTGTCCAGTATCTCTTATTTTTCATCAGAGCAGCTCTTGATAGTTTTATAGTTGATAGTCTTACTCCTTTAAAATTTGAGGTATTTGTTCCTTTGACTCCCCATTCATCTGTAATTCCACCCGTGGCTGAATTTACTGACTATTACAAGAGAATGAAACCGTGCATTCTGTCTCCTCCTGACAGCCTGCCCTGCCATGCTAAATATGGAAATAATAATTCTCCTAATAATAATTATAATTATAGTAATACTGATATGCATGATCTTTGTTACGTCATTGTAAGAGGAGAACCTTTACCTCTAATGAAATGATCTGTATCTGATACTCCAGCATATGTCTGGGAGTGAGTCAGTTCATAGATATGCTTTTTTACACTAAAAAAAAAAAAAAGAAAAAAAAAAAGAAACAGATCCAAGAGTGTTCACTTCCTTTTCCTCCAACAGATGACTGGTTCAAAAGGCCAGGAGCTCTCCAGAGACTGTACCTGACTTTTGAAGGAACTCTCTCTCTCCAGTAGAGGAGCTGTGTGTGCAACACAAATAGGGAGACAAGCTGTGCTAACAAGAATGTGGATGGTGTGTGTACAGAGATGTGACACACGGTGAGAGAGAGTTGGAGGCAGATACCGTGCAAACAATGTTTTGGTAGGAATTGGAACTATTTCTGCACTACGTGGGAGGACTGTAGCACTGCTTCTCAAGAGCCAGGCCAGCAGCAAGCCTTTGTGTTCAGGCAGACAACACAGTACCATTGGCATGTACTTGAATGTGATGGTGTTTTTTTTCTTGTTGGCGCTTTGGGCATAATATACAACTCTCCTTGTATTCTCTGAACTGCCAATAATACATTTGTCGGTTTTCTGTGCATTGTAGTTTCAGCATGTTCAGCAAGACAGTGACTAAACCTCATCTGACAGAATGTATCAGTAGCCTGTTTCGATCTTGCACTGGCTCCCCTGTCCATTTCCTGTGTATTAAAATTACCAGTAATGGTGACAGGGGCACCTGCAGTGATCTGATCCAAAGTGGCAGGTCTCCATACTATCAGATGCTCAGAGAGCTGGAGCTGAGAAGGGGAGACTGGAAGTGTACAGCTAAATATAGGTCCAGGTGGAAGGACAAACCTTGGGCTCTCCTTTACATTGGGCACAAAAAGGGAAAGCTGAAATCTCAGAAGGCTCATGATGGGTGCTGGGCTTCCAGGAGAGTGTAAATGACAGTAGATGTAGCTCAAATCACTAAAAACACCTCAAAACACTCATTCTACATGATATTAATATGCTTTGTGGGTGATTTGACAATGAAAAATGATGGGAAAACATTAACCCTTTAATTCTGAGTTTCCATTAAATTTCCCTTTAAGTAGCTTCAAAGTTAAGATTTCCCTCCACACTGTAAAACAATGGCACACACACATACACACACACACACTTATACTGAATTAAACATTTCAAGCCAAGCGACCATTGTTTTTTCACATTTCCCAGTAATTCAGCAGGACCTACTTGGCATCTTTGCAAACCTTGGGATCTCCACAAGAATTTAAAATAGAGTTCAGTGGGTTTGGATATGCCATGCAGGGTTGAGGAGGTTAACTTATGCAATTAGCGATTAACAAATTGTTGTTCAACTGGATCTCTAATACTTAAGTAAAACTCGGCAGTTTGATATAAGAGAGTGGTGGCTGCATCACAAGCTGAGGATCGGCTTGAGGAAGTACCTAGTCTGATTTAGTGCGATTTAAACGCTTTTCAGGCTTAAACAAAGCGCATATACTGTGCAACTCTCCAGGTAGTCAAAGGGAAAATGCGGATTTGAGCAGTGGGCGACGACATTGCCTGTGTGAAAGGTAAATTGAACCACCCACATCGCAAGACGCGAGAGTGCAGCGACCACAGTCTCCTGTAAGCTCAGCTGAAACACTTGGCTGTCTGCATCCACGGTCCTCACAATTTTATCAAACCACCTGGGTTTCCTCCAGTTGTTGGCTCGCCTCTCTCTCTCTCTCTCTCTCTCTCTCTCTCTCTCTCTCTCTCTCTCTCTCTCTCTCTCTCTCTCGATCTGCGTCGTTTAGTTTCATTATTCTGCTGCACCTGTCAGCGGTGGCTGGCGGACTCTCCTCTCCTCTGTGTTTGCCACCATGACTTCTGCAAAAGAGACGAACGGACCTGTGAAAGCGGCTCCGCAGCAGGATCAGGTAAGACTTCAGGCGTCGCCAGCTGCCGAAATATTTGGTGCGTTTTTTTGCCAAGTGCGGCAGGGCGCGCTCCGCTGAGCATCTCTGAAACAAGATTTCTGGTTTCATCTGGCACAACAGGTTCAGCAGAAAATAATAAATGAGCCTCATCTCTCCAAGATGTAGCAGTAGGAGAAAACAGATGACTTTAGCCAAAATATAACCTGCATAGTTTCCACTTGATAGTGCTTATTCAAATAGGCTACCATTATTTATTCCTTTATTTATTTATTTATTTATTTACTGGCAGAAACGGTTTAGTGTTGCAGTTTGGGGGCATGAGCCAACAAGGTATAAGTTCTGAACTTCTGCCTTAATATTTGATGAACTCTTATTGTAACCTCAGCCAGCAGGAGTATAGACTATACCATGCCCTGGGTCTGTGTGAGAAGTGATCCTTAGAGGAGAAACATAGTGTTACCGGATTTGGTTTCAGGAAAGTCAATGTCTCGTTTCCAGAACAAGAGAAAAGTTCAGATCCAAAATGAAAATGAGCAATTTGGCATGGTGTTTCAGTGTGTGTGCGTGTGTGTGTGTGTGTGTGTGTGTGTGTAACCGGTGCTCATCCAGAGGCTGAATGAGCAGCTTTCCATTCTTTTAGCTCCAGTTATCGAATTTGCAACACATGAAAAGCAGCGTTAAGATGCTTTCATTCAAATTATTTCTTGCATGCTTACAGTTTTCTGTGGGGTTTAAAATGAGTTCTTATTTGTGCTCCTAACTCATCCATGAGTTTGAACTGTGGTTTGAATAAGGCCACAGGGACCAGTGAAGTGATGCACTGCTGTGTAGGCCTGAACACATGATGCACATCTGGTTTCACGTGCAACAGAGTTCCCTGACAATGATATAGTTTAGGCTGAGAAAGCATTTCACAAAATGTTATGCAAGGGGAGATCAACACACCTTGGTGATAGTAAACCAATTAGCATAGGATTGTTGGTAGAAAGTCTTTGACTGCTCAGTGCATCTTCAAGGATTGTGTCAAGCACCTGCAGAACATATGAGAATCAAAATAAGGTAAATCTTACTTGTTGTGGTGGTGGCATTCCACTGTACACACTATATTTGTCTCACTAGGATAAAATAATGATTGATACTTTGAAAACTGAGAAAAAGATTTGATTGTAATAGTTGTGCCTGAACTGATGAATTTTACCACATGTCCTGGTTCTGTCTCAGGTGCTTGTGGATGGATCTCTTCCTTGGGTCCTGTCACAGTCAGCACCTTTGAATATTTTAAATGTTTATTTTTGTGGCCTATTCATACATTTATGAAAGCAAGCAGCATCTCGGAAGCAGGAGGAGTAGACTTATGAGGAGAGAAACTCTTTTATCATCTTCCAATCAAACAAGAGTGGGAGTCCTTTTAGAAAGTTGAGAGGAAATCAGATATGAAATCCTGAAAAGGCAGCACACACATACATTAACATTTATCTGCGCAGTGCAACATTTTTACCTCTTCATTCACAACCTGACATTGGTTCTCTCTGAATATGCATTTTTTAAATTTTTTTTTTGGCTCAAGCAACATATTTTAGTGACCTCAGCTTGCTTGTGATGGTGTTGGTTTGAAATGTGAATGTCAGCAGGTGCATTTACTTATTTTATTTATTTATTTTATTGTTTATTTTCACAGAGACAGTGCACAATTAAAAGTAACTGCACCAGAATTTGCTAGCAGCTAATTTACATCTGTTGTCCCATGGCAGTTAGACAATAAAACAACCACAGAGCAGCAAATACACTGCATAAAACAACACAATATATAGAATCCATTGGTTAGAGATAATAAATAGAATCAGTAGCCTAGGACAGTTAAAATAACTACATGGCAATCACTGGTGGTAACACTTTTGTGCTGACTTTAGCCAAAGCTTGAGCTTAGTTTTAAACACTGCAGAGCTTCCTGAGTCTCCAAAATTTGTGGCTATGGAAATCCACTTCCCCACTACTTGAAGCAAAAAGCAGAGTGACCAGGGTTGTCTTTCTGAACTATGGTGCTCCAGTCCTACCAGCACTGAGGAGGGGGAGGTTATGAAATAGGCTGAACATCAGGCATGCATCAGAGTAAAATAAGAAGTCATCAAAACTGAGGAAAATATATATTTTTTCAAGATAGTACGGTCATGATGATCCCTTGGCTTTTTATCTAGTACTTTTAGCATTTGTTTATGGAGTGAGAACACAGGCTTGAGTGTCGTCACACCTGCCTGTGACCAGGTTGCTATGCAGTAAGACAGATGGAGAAAAATCATAGTGTACAAAAAGCTTTGGAGCAGATGGAGACTGGTGCCTGATGTTCTTAAATTTAGTCAGGTTAAACGTAACATTGCTGATGATCCCACTAACCTGTTTTTTGAAAGACAGGTTTGTGTCAGTTGTGTCAATAATGGCTATATATTTAATATGTGTCGCAGATTCTTCATTAATTAAAATGTCAGGATTAACTGAATTATTGGCCCTTGCTGTGAAATACAAACTACCTTTCTTATGTCAAGGGTCAGGCATGACTTAGTTAGCCAACCCAACAATTTGCTCATTGCAGCTGTCAGTTTGGCTGCAGCATATTTTTTAGATGCTGCATGGTTTTAAATCACAGTATCATCAGCATACATGTTAACATCTGGACATACCAGAGGAAGATTATTGATATATATACAGTATATACATATGGTAACTAAAAGTGCTCCTAAGATAGACCTTTGAGGGACCCCTACTGTACAACTACCAAATGCGGAGTGTTTATCACCCACTCTTGTAAGCTGTTTCCCTTTTTTTTATCATCCAGGTCAGGGTATTGACAGATAAATTAAATTTAGAGTTTTCAAAGTAAACCATCATAAATAACTATAGCTATATCTTAAAATATAAAAACACAGTTATGACAACACCATCCTTGTCACTATAACTTTTGATTTGTTCAACCAGTCAAGCAGAGATTGAGGGAGAGAGATGGAGATGCAGCCCAGGAGGTACTATGCACAGCTTAGAGATACAGCTTAGAAAGCAGTTCCAGCCCTGTGCACTGGTCCACCTATCTCTCACAGTCCAGTTTTAATGCTCTTGAGCAATGCACTCCACCTGGCTCCATACCCAGCATCAATCTGAAAACACAGAGAAATAAATAAATGGAAAATTCAAGTAAACTGAGGTTCCCGCCATTAAAAATGATGCTTTCTTCTTACGGAAAGTCAGTACAAATTCAGCAAATGCACCTCTGTGATTCAAAGGAGTGCTGAATCTGAAATTAATATCCTGCGCTGATGCACCATCACTGTCACCCTCATTTGATGAGTGTCGCTCCAAACAACCTTCGCATTGTTGATAGTCATAGTCATTTTTGAAAGGATAATTACCACCACAAAATGCACCACTGCGTGCCCTACTCTGTTGTGTATGAACACATCTCCCATCTCCCTCATTGCTATAGCCCCTTTCAATGTAAGGACACTGTCATGTTCAAGGTAGCATCCACTTATCGCATTTCCAGCAGTGGAATAGTAATATGGTTAGAATAGCTTCAATTAAAACATAAGCACCCATCCAGATCAGCGGGTTAAAGGTGACACATGCAACAAAAACTTGAACTTGAGCTCTATGAACACAACCTCACTCCTCATAATTGGAAACTTCTTCAAATTGCCAAAGCTCTGCTGTGATTAAGTACTAATTTTCTATGTTTTTCTGATTTTGATTCTATTTTTTGCTTTCAGAATTTAGATTTATTTTCCAGTAAAAATAAACAAATTAATAAAGCCAGGAAAACAACAACATCAACAACAGAGGGAAAACATATGCCATACATATATCTTGAGTCATACTACAGGAAATCGGTTTAGATTTATATTCCATTTTAATGTAAACCCATAATGGGTCCCAGGGAGACACCAACCCCTCCTCATGATCACTTATTCTGCTAAGAATACATTTTTAAGATGCTATTTCCACCTTTTCACTACCCCATTCTTTCAATCCTATAACCTTTCTTTTCTTCCAGTGTCTTAAAATAACTCGACAGACTGTTATTACTGTGTACCCACAATGGTAACACAAAATGCACACTTGGATATGTTTGGTATTTGGGACTGCTCCCCCAGTGAACATAACTGTGGTGTTATAGAGATTTCTGAACGAAACCAACTACTGGATCCAAAGTGGTCTGATTCTACCTTTAATTTCCATCATTCCAGAAGCATTTGATCTGCAAAACATTATTTTGACAAGATAATAGGCCTCCTGCTTTTATCATTTTAATTTTCTGGGAAATTTTGAATAGGACTTTTTCTTTTACTGAAGGTAATCTGCACTTGATTTATTTTCACCATTTTGACACAAAAAATGGCACCATCACTGCCTCCCTTGTGTCATTTTTTTTCGGTTCAAGAAGCTGCTCTGTCAGTCACTTTTTTTGTGTAGTGCTGTTCTTATGATTAAAAGATACTGTGCCACTTCAGTCCACTGGCAAACCACAATTCATATCCTTTCAGAAGACACTGCTTATATGATGTGAGAATTCCTCTCCTCAGCCTTGCCTTTTTTGTTGATTGAATCCGCAGGACTTCACACCTCCTCATTTTTACCTTTTCCACATCCCTCTCCCACTGCCACACACACCCTGTGGCATGCTAATAATTCTTGCAGATAGCCACGGAGAGCCAAGATTACTGATTTTTCACCACTTTGCACAATGTTTTATAGTGTCTGTTCGCCTGGAATGGCTCATATTTCCTATTTGTCTTTATCTGAATATCTTCTCCTTTGTTTCCCACTTTGAATCTCCGGAGCAAACGCTCAAATATTTATGTATTCAACACAGATTGTGCTGGATTTTCCTCCCATCTGTTTTTTGCCCCTCCTTCAAACAATTAACTTCAGCAAAGGTCACCCAGGAAATCAATAAATTTTCAATTATGGTCAAACACTTTAGCTGCTGCATAGCCACTTTTTAGGAAACACACTAAGCCGTTTAATTTCACTGAAGTTGCTGCGGTTGTGATAATGTTACACATTATCACATAAATCTGGAGTTTTATGTGTGTGTGTGTGTGTGTGTGTGTGTGTGTGTGTGTGCATGCAACATGTAAATCACAGCACAGTATTACAAAAAGAAAATAATTAAGAACTGTGCTTTAGTCATCTTAATGAAGACACGGCAACCATAACTGTGCAAAACAATGTTGCTACAGGACACAGCCACTGCATGAACGTCACCACAGGACAGAAATAACAGCAGTATCATGAGTACCAGTGTGTGTCACCGTCAACAACAATGTCCAATATTATCAGTAAAAATGATAAAATACAATAAATCCTTAAAACATAACCTTTCTAGAGTAAAAGTTTGGCATTATTGTTGCTATTTTAACTGTTAACTAATGTATGATTGTACAACCAGGCAGTTGCACTAATAAACCAATGTGGTTGTTCACACTCCCATTTCAGTATTTCTACATTTCAACATCACACACAATTAATGTTTCTGCACAATGTTGATGTCAGTTTACCTCATATAACTCCGTATATAACCGCTGAAGAAGTCCTTCATCAGAGCATGTATATATATATCAGTTTTGCAAAATGTCACGGTGTACATGCATCACTGTTAGGTGGCTCAGTATTTTCTGAGTCATTGTGCTGCGTCTTCCTGTCTTTAGGCGCTGAAGAGTGGAGAAGTGTCTCTCTGATGATGCCACTGATGTGGAAAGAGAGAGGCACAGCTTTATGAGGTTTTCCTCTTCTCTGAACAGTCGTCTGGTTTGTGGGTGTTGTTTGGCCACTTTCTGGGACTGTGCTGCATGGAGAATCCTCCGTAATGTCTCCCAACATCCTGAGTTGGAGCTGCAGGTGGTGTGTGTCCAGCTGCTTGGGAAGATGAAGGGGCTGTAGGTCCAGCTCCACTGTGTGGCCCTTTGCTGCATCAATTACCATAGTTTCTCTTATCTGCATGCTGATGTCGAGTCACCTCTCCAGTTCCGAATGCACCAAATCCACAGCTTCATAAAAGTCATGTCTGAATTATGCCGTTTCAGCTGCCACTGATTCTGTCCCTTCAGTGTGCTCATACCAGGCTGTGGTCCTGCTCACCTGGGACGCAGTGTCTGCCGGCACCCTCAGTCCGATTTTGCCAGCACATGTCATTACCTCAGAACTCTCCTCCATAATGCTGTCATCTCTCAGTGTTGTTATTTGTCCTTTTAGCACATTTGTACATTCAAGGGCACCAAACTCGCTTGCCTTTGTGGTTTGTAAATTCCTTGCCACTGCCTCACAGGGCCCGAACAATGCCTCGCAGTACAGAAGGCCAAAGAAAGTCATTCCTTTAAGTCTGTGTTTGTGCAGTCCTCTGATTTTACCTCTTGTTTCCCTCTTAACACTGTTGCTATCCTTCAGTGTGTCAAGCATTGCCATGAGAGTGGCATAGGAGGAGCAGATGCACAGGCTTGCTTTAGTGCACACACACCACCTCGTGGGACCCAGACCTAAGATGCTGGTCACTTCTTTATCAAAGCCGAAACGTGATTCAAAAAGCTGCATGCTAAGTTAAATGAGTCAGCCACTAGGATCACCCCGTGCAACAAAAAGGGCTAACAAAAGGGCTGTCAAGGCTGGCATTGTCTTCACTCACCAGGTTTTTCTCCACTGTTGTGACAAACGAAAAGTAAACAACACAGTATTTGTCTTTCACATAATGTAGCCACTGGAATTCTTCAAGGCAGCCCGGCTTGAATGCACAAGTGAAGTTCTCGGTTCCAGAACGCCTTGAAACTCAAAATCCTTTGGCTGGAAAGGGAAATTAAATTCAGCCAGGCTAGCTTCCACCACTCTAATTGCTGTAGACATCAACTCTGTAGCTGCTGCCTGTGAGCCTCCTCCCGTGACGCATTCCTGCACACTCCGCCGATGGTAACTGTTCCTCGGCTACCGCAGCCGACGGGCTCACATCAGCTGGTGTTTGGCTGTCCTCCTCTGGTGCAAAGTGTTGAGGCTTCTGTCTTTGTGGTAGTTGCAAATTTGATTGCCAATTTAAGTGCCAGTTCAAGTTTATTGGAATTTGGATTTTTTATTTATTTTTTTAAATCCAAAATTCATTTTTGTCTCATGAAAATGATAACATTTCTGACTAAGACACCTGTGGCAAAACTTGAATTGCCTTCTTGGCAGAACTTTATCTTGTGCCGCTGAACTGGAAACAGCAAACTATCGCTGCTCAAAATAATGGAAAATATGTATTTATTACTGGTTGCAGGGACCAGAAGGGGTTTGTGTGTAATACAAGACAAAAAATGAAATGAAATAAAATAAAATAAAACAAAACATGAAAATATAGCATGGCTTCAGGTGTGGGTGCTGCTGCTCCCCCAGCACCCCTACTTGCGGCAGCTATTGATAACAGTGAGCACATTCATATAGTATTTGTTACAATAGCTTTAAAGAATACTAAGACTACTATTTAGTGGTGCAGTTAGTAGTTAGGAATTTACTAACCCATAGCAAAAAATAAATAAATAAATAATAATGCAAACAAAAAAAGCCAATCATTTGTCCGTGGGTGGCTGATGGGCTTGTTGATCAGTTTCAATGACTCAGCGATCACCTCACCGGGGGCTGTGATTTGCAGCTTTTCAAACTCACAAACAAAATCTCCCTGCCCGTCACTCCTTCCCTACCTGCTGCTCAGGGATGTGGGATGATGTTACCAAACACATGGCGTTGCTAAACAGTTTGTCCTTAAAAGAGAAGTGATCTTGGGTAGATTGTGGGGTATTATAGTTACCCGGCCATCATATGAGTCCACATGGTTGCAAAACATCCTCACTGGTTGCTCCATGCAACTAATGTCACATATAATATTTCAAAATGTATGGGGCGGATTGACATGAATTTGTGGTGAGCACATTCATGCCACTTTACTGGATGGATTCAGTCATCTTTTGTGTGTGTGTGTGTGTGTGCGTGTGTGTGTGTGTGTGTGTGAGTTTGTTTGTGGGAGAGAGAGAGATTAGTACTAAATTTGAATTATGCTTTTTTAATTTGTGCTCTTTTTGAAACACGGCTTCTCTCGAAAGCCATATGACTTCTGACAAAGAGCCAGAAATGGCTCATGACTCATAGGTTCCTGACCACTGCTATAATGTGTGTAATAAAGTGAAACACATACAGGGAGAACAAGAAATGGCTAAACTCAAGAGGCTTTGGGAGTTTGACGGTACATTTTCTATATTGCGCTATAGTATATCTGACTCATGGAGTAATTTCCATTGTAATTTCAAAAGTGTATGACAATACAATTGGCTGCTCAGTCTCTCCCAGGTTTTGCTCAGGAGAGGAGATATGCCTGACAGAGATCTGCACTCCACTGAGTGCACTGCTTTAGCTGTAATTTATTTATTACTTGAGGAGTGTGACATATTACTAGTTTCTACTTGTTTGTGGGTGTGTTTTATTCCATTAAGTGCTCTACAGTAGTGGACTTGCAGTGTGTATCAAACACAGCGAATGCTTTTTACCTATGGTTACACACACACACACACACACACACACACTTTTCACAATAATAATGAGAATCCTGATAGTTACTTGCCACAGTGTGCCACCTACGGTATTTTTATTTGTTTATTCTTAATGACTATTTTTTTGTTTTGTTTTTTTGACCCGGTGACAATGAAAGGCAGACAGAAGAACAAGCTAATTCCCTATAGCTAAATGGAAGACTTCAGGTGTATGACCACTGGGAAAAAAAACCCGATACTGAATAATTGATTTGAAAGTGAAATCAGGAAATGGCATAAAAGGCAGTGGTTTAAATCATTTATAACGGTTTTGACTTGTTGTGAAGGAAGAACCACACAATGCACTTGTCCTCTTCTCAGCTAGCTCACCAGTGTATCAAAATACTACACATCAGAATGATACTACCACCACCGTTAGTACTCTTACTACTAATAAAGCACTGTCCACCTGAAAGTAACAAATTTCCAATGAGCAGAAGGAAAAGATTAAATAATCAGCTATGGAATGATCAAGAGAGGATGCAGCGGCAGGTCTTGTCCTTCTTCACGCAGAAAAAGCCTGCCTCCAGTGCCAAAGATGAAGGAGGAATGATGCCGGCAGCAAAAAAAGACTCCTGAATGTATTTTTCCATGGCCTCTGTCTTTGGCAGGGAGAAGGTGTAGAGGCAGCTACCATGTAGTGGTATGCTGCAAATCACTTGCACAGCTGTAGAGAAATGTAGCCCAATGCTTATAAAATACCTCTCTTGTTAATAAGAACAGGAGTGCATACAGACAGGTCGGGGTTGGCAGTAACCGGAGGAAGTGCTGACTGAAGAAGGTGCTGATGACAATGGGGACGACAACCAGAGATGGAGCCAGAAACCCAGTGAAAGGATGACTTGAGATCAGAAGAAGGCCAGGACATTGAATGATGCTGAAAACAGTCTCCTCTTTGATGGCTCCCAGATGGGTGCGGATGAACTGGTGTGGTGACCTCTGTGACCCAGGCCAACAACATGCCATCCAAAGCGTTGGCTTCTAATACTCTCTCCAGAGGGGAAAGTAGAATGCTTGGACAGCCACCTCAGGGTCTATGAAATTTTCATCTGTACCTGAATCAATCAAAGCACACAGAGGAAGAGACTGAACATCAAACACTAGAGTATAGCCTGGAGTTCTGGGACAGGAAGCCACTGACCTTGAGTTAGCTCCCCTCTACTGAAGTGTCTTCCCTTTTGCTGGATGCAGAGGGCAGGTGGAAAGATGATGACCGGTCTGGCTGCAGTATTGTCCTCAATCCTAAGTCACCGCTCCTCCGCGGAAAGTTGTGCACAGCCCACCAGCATGGACTCTAGCTCTGATGATGAGGCGCCCTTTGAAGTCTCTCTGTGAGGAGCAGAGCCTTTTTCTGTCACAAAGTTGTCCATCCAGTTAGCTACAGAGATGAAAGTGCCAAGAGAGACAGGTTCATCACAGGGAGCTAACTCATCTTTAATGGTGTCAGACAAACCATGCGGGGGAAAAAAAAACACTTTGCAGGGCAGCCTCGTCCCAACCACACTGGGCTACAAGGGTGCAAAACTCAACTGAGAATTCTGCTGTGCTTCAAGAGCCTTGACAGAGAAGCGGTAGGCTCTTGGAGACCTCACTTCCCTCAACAGGATGGTCAAACACCTTTTCATCTCCCTGGTGAAAGCATCAAGAGTGTGCCCATGCAAAGGAATTTTCTCCCAGCAGTCCCATCCAAAAATCTTATCTTAGTTGGTGGAGTAAAACAGAGGTCGCTTCTTCAAAATTAAAGTGCACTGGGTGAGAAGAGGGAGCCAGTGGAGAGGGCTGAGCTGCAGAAGGTGGTGGACTGGTCGGCAGGTTTAGCTGGTGTCGGAGGCCGGTCACGCCAGCAGTGAGGTCCCTGACTTGTTCCAGCATGTCTCATAGAACCAAGTCCTGCTGGCTGAGTAAAGCCCACTTGTTGGCTAGGGTCTGGCGTAGGGAAGTGGTGTCTGTGTGGTTATGACCAGATCGCTCTGTCTGAACGTAGGCTAGCATCCCTGAAGCAGACACAGAGACTGACAAATACTTCAGTAAACAGCACATGTGCACTGAAGTTTTTTTTTTTGGACAAAAAAACCCCCCAAAAAACAACTGAGTTCAGCTGGTCAGAGAGCAGATTTCCAGCAAGACTGTCAGCGAGTGGTGATCACAGAGGGCAAAGGGGTAGGAGGAGATCCAGTACAGGTGAGTAGCTCAGGTAAGTAGACTGAGTAGGCAGAGGCTGCAGGGCTCTGACAACAGGAGAACAGTGTTTGCAGAGGCAGGCAGCTGGTAGGGTTAAGCAGAGCAGCAAGTCAGCCAAAAATAGCAGATTCCAAAAACAAGGCAGGCAAGGTAATCATGGTCAGAGAGTGGCAAAGCTGCACTGGTTAGAATGAGGCAAGTCACAAGCAGGCAGCAGGCGAAGATCTGACAGAGATAGTGGTTCAAGCATGGACCAAGGTTGACAATCTGGCGAGGAATGAAAGTAAGTGAGTGGTTTATATAGGAGGTTGATTGAAGTTGACCCACAGATGCTGCCTCACATGAAAATGTGCCTTCATGTCTTCCTGCCAATTAGGACAGACAGCCAGAGAGAAACAGGGAGAGTGAGAGCAGGAGGGAGTGAAGGAAAGACTGACACAAAAAGTCACAAAACAAACACAGGTACTCACACAAACAGACACACACACACACTCCCACAGGCTAAAACACACACTCAGAGAGAGGGTGTGACACAAAGAGTTAAACGATAAAGGCACAGACCTAAAAACCATAAATGGGAGCAAATATGTAAAAGTGCATCATTTGCAAATGTGTCCTGTATGTTATGCACTGATGGGTGCAGCTGTCTTTTCACTGTCTGTGATGTTATTGCAAAAATAAAGAATACAGTGATTTACAGTCCAGGCGTAAAGGTCCACTGAGCAGTGGACTGCTGAAGGCAAAATGATGCTGTAGTTCATGAAGGCTCATTCAGCAAAATTTAGTAACCATATTGGTCTGTGCACAATCAAAATAACTGTCTTTAAAGTCTTTAATGATGAATTTACTGCTTTGATTTCCTCATGCAGGCTTATTTAAAGCCTAGGTATTAGTAAGATGAAAACAAGTCAAAATGAAAATTTAGGCAGTACTTGCAGACCTTTAGACAGTAAAAAACAGGAATTTGGAGTCCTCATAAGTAGTCACAGTGTGGCTAGAATGAGACTGTACAACACCATCAACTCAGCTGGACGAGGGGAAAATTAAAGATGTTAAAGCGTGATTGTCATTCGATTTCGCAGATTCATATGTTCCTCATTATCAGATGGGAGCTCTGTGGGAGGATTTCATGAGTGGTTGGCTACTTGTTAGTCAGTGATGGCACTTCTCCTCAGCGATTTTGTCAAATGTGTTAAACTGAAATAGGATCAACAAGCTATAGCTTAAAGCAACTTGATTTATACCTATCTTCAGTTCCACAATTTCCTGACCTTTTTTTATCAGAGCTGACATCTTATCGGTAAGCATGTCCACAGGTACGATATCTTATTTCAAGCGCACTCTGTTTCCACTGCACTACTTGTTTCGATTGAGAACCGCAGTTAAGTGTACTGTAGCACTCATGAACATTTTTTTGTTGCCAGGTGGACAAAGACAATGTGCCTAGCCAGAGACAGGCAGGCAGTTGCCCCTACTATCTATGAACCAAGACCCAGCTGGCATTAATTCTTAATCTTGCTCATGAATGCCCATGATTTATTGATGGTGTTCCAGGGAAAAGTTTAGCCCCATGTCCAAGGGGTATTGCTTCACTCTCAAGTTTGACCTTTCTCAGACAGCGAGTACATTACAAGCGGCTGATAGATCGTGTGTCGAGTGTCGAATGTCTTCAGGCCGACCTGCTGAAGTTTGCTTTCTTGTGAAATGCCCGCTGTGTCATATTTAAGACAGCCCAGTTTTGTCAGTCCTGAGTTAATTTTGTACACCCATGTCACATTATTTGTTTCCCACAGGGCAGTCAGTGGTAATATTAGCCCCCATCCCAATGTATGCCAACTCCATCCTCACTGCAAATCTGACTCAAATGACTCTCTTGGTTACCTCGGAAACCAGGTGCTCAGAGATCAGGAAAGATCCATTTCACACTTCAGCAGCAAGCAGAAAGACAAAGAGATGGCTAGACAAAGAGAAAGTGGGAGGGAGACAGGATTAGAAAGAGAGTAAGACAGGGAGAGAAAGAGAAAGAAGAGAGGAGATAAAGAAGGCTTGACCTTAAAGGATGCCTCATTCTTACAGCCCCTTTGTCTCAAAATAGAATGAAAATAGCAACAAATGGATTGGGGAAAAAAAAAATGTTGTTTTCTCCCATGTGTATTTCTAGCCTTTAGTGTAGTCAGTAGATTGGCGGAGAGCAATAGGGAAATGCAGGGTTTGTTTTGATGTGGTGTCTGAAGAGAACAGGGTGAAAATGGCTGCAGTGCTCATTTATTGATGCAGCTTTTATTGTTATCAGCCGTGAGGCATGCATGCCTGCTCTTCACACAGGCTACACAGGGAGATGGTTTAATGCAGACAGCCAGCAATATCTTGCCTTGTCAGAAAATGTTGTCAAAGGTCGAGATTTCCTTTTGGCACAGAGGCACTTTTGCCTCGCTGAGAGCTCTTTGGAAAGATCAACTTCCTGGGAATAGCCAGGTTTCAGGCAGCAATGCAGTTTGACAAGCAAAACATCGGGGAAATCAACTAATCCATCTTAAGTAGGATTTTGTCTGGATCTTTGGGGTTTCATATGTGTACTGCTAACAATGGAGTCACTGAGCATTTTCATTCACTTTATGTGAGTGAATATGGTGTAAGTTTGCAGACCCTATTCATTTGTGTTTGATAAGGTGGGTAAAATTAATCACGATTCTTGCAGAGCCATGGCTGCAGGGAAAAGGCATTCACAAGAGAGACACTTTAATAGGAGCAAATTTATACGAGAGAACATTGCTGTTTTTGAATATGTGGCTCCACCGCTGTCGATGAAGGTTATTCACAAGTCTTCTGTATAATTTACAATTCCTTGATACATTGCTGGAGCAGCTGGTTGTGTGGTTTCAATAAGAGAGACAGAAATTAAATAGTAAAAAAAAAATATAGGAGTGAATGTAAAGAAACAAGCCTCTTGATGTACGCTGAGTGTAATGTACATTAACAAGAGCAGTATTTAGATTTTTAAAAAGAAGCTAGTTGTATATTTCACACATGTACTTGCATAAACTAATGTAACCAGCAGTGCTCACTAATGTGATGGGGTGTTTCTTGACTAAAAGATTAATCATTAATCATTCTCCACTTAACCAAGAGCATGCACATGGCAGCTTTACTTTAACCTACATACTTTTCACATGGCATGATAGTGGCTCCAAATGGCAGTGAGAGGTAGCTGTCTTAAAAATCTTGAACTTATGTACTAGTTGTGTGGCATAATGTGTGATTTGATAGCTTTATAAAGGAGAGCAAAGGGATGAGAGAGGTAAAGTATCTAATATTGGTGATTGAATGGAGCACTCACTCAGTGCAGTTTGGATTTTGCTCTTACATTTTGACCCATCTCTTCCTTCGAAATGGTGTGTAATTCATACTCCACCTGACACCAGAATTTAAAGGAATACGCCAATGTTTTGGGCAAAATACTTTTTTTTACTCTTTATTTCAAGTGCGCATGATACGGTGTGTAAATAAGACAGCTTCAGAGTTGCTGTAAGGTTTATTTTTTCATTTTGATGGAGCAAAGCTAATGACTCCCATCGAACATCTTGCCTCGGTCCGGGTAAGTCAGAAAAAATGCGTTTGTTTTGCCCAAAATAATGGATTATTCCTTTAATGTGGGCAAATATGGCAACTCTGCAGGGTCTCAGACAGGCTGAATGGCACGTTCTTCTCTATTTCAGCCTAACTTTGAGGAAAAAAAAACCTTGCCTAGCGTAGCTTTAGGGCTCTACATCTGGTGAACAAACTTGCTGATATGGTTTGGGTGCTGACAATGAGGTTGGGTTTTATCTTTGTTGCTGCTGAGGCACTGCATTGTTGATGGAGCAGAGGGGTGTTAATCAAGTGGGTGGCTCAAACAGCGGTGACAGCTGGCAGGCTGCAGAGTCCCAATGGCTCTGCCGACCGTCGCTTAGCCTGCACCAGGAACAGAAGTCAGAATTTTTATGAAGTTGGTGCTTTGTCTATCTACTCTACATGGACTGACAGTGGAGACTTAGGATTATCCATTTTATTACGTTATCTTGTAATAATTTTACAATGTCCAGCCGTCTCCACTGATTTGATTTGTTGAAGGCTCCTTGACCTCTGATTGAATAATTGGGTGTCTATTTACAGATATGCCAAGCATGGTGATGGAAGCTATTGGCGCTTGTCATCCTACATTTTTACAGGCTGAATTAGCCCACAGGGCCTGTGGGACATGTATTTAAAATTCAAAAAGTAGGCTGTCTCTGAAATCGCTTTTACTTTCCACATCTTGCACTCCAGACTTCAGCTTAGTTTGGCCGGTGGGCGACTACATCGAATGGAGAAATGACCACCGCGGAATATTTACTAGACTAGCCTGGAGTCCAAAGGCTAGCAATATTCTGCTGAAGGATGCGTTTCTTGTATGTGGCACATAGCCAGCTGTCACATTTATAGATCATTAGGCTCTTAGGTTGAATACTTTTACTGGACTAGGATACTGTATATAAATCACCTATGTAATATTAAAGAATGTCTTACAAGGTGCAGTGTAAGGAAACAATACTTTTTGGCTTTCGCTTTGCTGTTATTGCCCTTGCTAAATAGCTTGCCATTTTCAGCGTGGATATAAAATGAGTAAGTGTACAAGTACATGCAGATACAAGGCTTTTATCTACGTGTCTGTCAGAGCATCCCATTGTTCTATTTCTGGCGCGGTCAGAGGTCTGCAGCGATTGCCGATATCAGAGACACAACCTCAGAAGTATGTCGTTTCTATTAGGATGTGATAACGCGGGGAGATTAATTCCCCGTGTGTACGGTGGGCCGCACAACTCCACTGCCTTATCTTCAAAATCCTGTTTATATCAAAGAGATGCTGTACCTCTGCAACAATGAATCAACTTATTGATGTGGCTGCTGTTTTTCTATATGTACTCACTGCCTTCAGTATTGATTTGTTTGCCTGTGAAACAAACATACAGTAGATACTCACACGATGTACATGCTCATGCGCACGCACGAACATACACATGCACACACACAGACACAGACACACACACACACACAGAGAGAGAGAGAGAGAGAGAGAGAGAGAGAGAGAGAGAGAAGAAGAAGAAGTACCCTCCAAGGGAGCGTAGCTGTGTGGACTGGGCTCCTCTGGGAATGAGCCATCAGCCAGTTGAAGCAGCAGGAGAAGAAATGTGAGGGGAGGAGCCATGGTTGCCATGGCAGCAGAGCGCACGCACTATTAACAGAAAGAGAGGAGACAAAATTTTCATTGACCGGCACATGTGTGTGTGTGTGTGTGTGCGTGTGCGTGTGCGTGTGTGTGTGTGTGCGTGCGTGCATATGATGCGTATGTGAGCATGAATTGACATTTGGACGTATTTCTTGCCATATTAGAATTGGCGAGGTCTGTGTGTGTGTGTGTGTGTGTGTGTGTGTGAGAGAGAGAGAGAGAGAGAGAGAGCCAGAGAGAGAAAGAGCCAGAGAGAGGGAGGGAGAGCTGTGCCCTTGTGGTGGAGACAATGCCTTTTGTATCCTTAATTCTTTAAATCCTCACAACGGTACTTCCTTTTTCAGCGTTGATGTGCCTGTGCCTGTTCATGGGAGCAGTCATTCTGCTGGACTGCTGACCCTGCCGTCGCACGCACATACACACATGCACACACTCACACATGCACACACTCACACGTACACACAGTAGCACTGGATATAAATCCATGTAGTCACAGCGACTGTGGAGGCTGAAAAGCTACAGCCTATTATATCAGGCCAGAGCTGTTGATTACTTTGTTTCCAGTTATAGCTGGTCTCTGTCTGCTCACAGTGTCACCCTGAGTGTGTGTGTGTGTGTGTGTGTGTGTTTGTGAAGACCATTAATCAGACAGGAATGACATCTGACAGGAATTCGTCCATAAGGCTCTGATTGCCTTGATTTGACAGTGTATCAGGCAGAAAGGGACGTGTGTGTTTGTAATAAAATTTTGCAAAAATTCCCCACAGAGGCTCCCAGTTCAAAATAGCTTCATATGCATCTCTGCTTTTAGTGTGTGGCAGTCCTCGGAGGTTAGCTGATGGCTGCCTACTGAACTCTGACAGTCCGATGTTTTATATTTCCTGTGGATTTTGCTGTATATGTTTTTTCGAATAGCGCTGATTAGCTATCTACCATCTGCTGGGCCGAGCGAGGAGAGCAGCTCATTATTCTGCCCGCTCGATGCCTGTTGTCTCTGCGTGGAAGCCATCCCTCCACTCTAGCTATCAGGCAGAGCTGCGGGGACTCTTAGTATGTGAACAGCGGGGAGCAGCTGGAGGATGCAGTGTTATTGCACAAGCGGCTGGGTAGTTGTCTGCATCTGTCTGACAGAGAATGAGCTGTCCTCTGGCCAATTTCTCTCTGTCACTGCTCCAACTGTGACAGTACAAAATACATCTGTCTTACATACAGTGTGAGGAGCTCAGTTCCAAATTGCTGCTTATTCATTTGAAAACGTCAATTGGAGGTCATCATTCAGTGTCGCAGAAACGCAGCAGATCCGTCCTGATATTGAATATGATATTGACACGTGGGTATCTATTACCGTTCAAAATATACCTGGATTTGTTTTCATTTTGTGCCTTTGGTTGGATGATGAGGCATTAGAGCTGAGCAATATTATGATATTATTTTGATAGCATGGTACAAGACTGCATGCCATCTGGGATTGTGGATATTGTAATATTGTTAAATGGTGGTCAATTGAAGTGAGGACACTAGAGATTCAACTGACTAAAAAATGTGGAACAAGCATGCAATTTGATGGCTGAACCGACATTGGTTCTCATTTTTGGCCTGACTGATAGATTATGTGCCTGTTCCATGTTTTTCTCCGGGATTGATTTAAGGCCTCACTTCAGTTGACCTATTTTTTGTGTAGTGCACCTTTAATTCAAGGCTGCAGGAGACTAAAGGCACACTATTTTCTGAACTTGTTCGACTGCTCTAGCTGTCTCTAGCATCTATTTTTTTTGCCACTACCTGCTTGGTCATCATATCCACATTACTAACGATTGCTCATCACAAATTGAATGTATCTAAGTATCTTATGCAAGCGGCAGTATTGTCACAATATCAATATTGAGGTATTCGGCCAAAATGTCATGATGTTTGATTTTGTCAGTGCCACCCAGGACATTTTCAGTATCTGTATGTCGGTGTGTAACATCTGCTTTTAATCTGTTTGTGTTGTTCTCAGGACCTGGTGGGCAGCGTCCCGGCCCAGAGGAACTGGAAGGGGATTGCCATCGCCCTGCTGGTCATCCTCATCATCTGCTCCCTGATTGTCACCTCTGTCATCCTGCTGACTCCTCGTATGTACACTTCACACACACACACACACACACTCATTGGCGCACACGCTCACTGGGCTTTAAATTGTGATATGACAAACCATTTTACACACCTTGAAAATGAAAATATTTTCCATCCTCTTTATAACAGGATTCCACTTTTCTCAACGCGCAGCCGAGAATTTTGATTTGTTAACCTCTTTTTCCACGGGGAACAAGGTTTTACAGATGGCATGATTTTCTGGTTGGAGATTGTATATTGGTTTTTCACAGAGGCAAGGTCATCCTCTTACTAGGTAATGGGTCTTTTAATGTGTTATGCCATTCAGGCCTGTTTAATGGAGATGATTATGCAGTAATAGCTCCAGCCATTTGTCAAATTGGCACAGCATCAGAGATACCATTTGCCTAGTATTGGAAATTAGCTTTCGCCCCTCAGTCTGCAGTCTCTTGCCACGCAGGAGAATTTCTTGAGGTCTGAAGTCTGTAAACACTCGAACAATATCTCAAACACGGTATTTATGCACCCGGATCTGTCTGCTCAGTCACACCGTGAAAGCTGCTGAAGAATCTGTCAACTTCCTGATTTGTACAGTAATACTGAGCTGTCAACTGTGGTGACAACTTGTGTCTACCAGTTGTTTTGTGAGTACAGGTGTGCAGTGGCAGACGGTTAAAGGGCTTGTTCACTGGGTATGTCTCGTTCCTCACATCCATACTAACTCAAGCCTGTTCTCCTGTTGCTCCACTCGCAGTTCGGCTGTCAGCTTCAGATCTCATTTTGAGTTTGGGGAGAGAGGGAGTTCTCCCCCGCTGCTGAACAATGAAACAGGCAGATGTGAACCGATGCTCTCAGATCAATAGAGTCCCTTTCTCGTTTGTGCCCTGCTCTAAATTGCCGTGCCTATGAGGAGGGAGTACGTCTTGGAAGTGCAATCTCCAGGGGATGGGAAGAGCGCATTGTAGCGAGGCGGCGACAGTCTGTGGTTTGAGCAGAGCGACATGTTGGAGAAAAAGTCAAATGATTTTTTCCGTTTTGTTTTTTTTCTGAAACTAGAAAAACTCACTTGGTTGAAATGACAATAAATCTCCTAAGGACACCTCTTTAAGTCTGAACTTCTCCAAATGTATTTTACTAGATCACCCTGACTCTTAATGTTTATTATGAACCACCGTGGGGGAAATCATTTTGTTTTCTGGTCTTGTGCTTAACAGGTGAAGATGACAGTCTTGCCCTCAAGAAGAAGGTGACTGTAGAGGACGTCTTAGGTTCAGACCTTCACATCCATGACCCAGATGCCAAATGGCTTAGTGGTGAGTGGACAGGCTGCCTTTGGTGTTTAACATCAACTGCATCTCATGTCAAAAAATGTTGGGATCAATATGTTCTAGCCTGAAAACAGACAGAGTGTCATGTAGATGCACACCAACTCATCAAATTCATTTTTCTCGGTCTCTCTTGTCCACAAGAAAAGATCAAACATGCACCAAACTCCAAGCTTGTATCCTGCCTTAAAAGCAGTGTTACCCACAAATTTCTTATATTCTGTGCTGGGGAAGTGGTCTGGAGTGAAAAGATGCGCAATGTGCTGCTGTTGTACATAGATGTGCATTTGCTGTGGCCTCTGTAACCTTGACAAGGTAACACGGAGAAAGCTGCAGGCAGGGCTCATGAATGTTGGATCAGTAGACTCAGTGTCCTCTGGTGTTGGGAAGGAAAAACTACTTTAAAATCGTTTTTTCACCTTTTCATCTTTTCTGCACAAATAAATGAATCTGATCTACTTTATTCATAGTTTGATACTACGTGTTGTGGTACAACAGCTGGTTGGGACTGTATTCCAGCAACATTTTTAATAATTAGTCATATAATTTGTAGACATTTAAAAAATGATTTTCGCTGGATAGAGTGTGGATTGTGCTGCATTTTATACTACTATACACTATTGTACAGGCATTTAACTGCTGGCTGTCTTAATACTCTAATAATGATAAATCCAAGGTTGCTATATTAAGTCCACCAAATGGATTTTTCAAAAGTAAATAATAATTGAAACATTCATTTTGCCAACCTGGCCGTTAATATCAAACAGAATGCCAGAAATTTCATTCTGGTCTGAATGATTAGAATAAAATCTAAGAGTTGTTCAGTTCAGTCTGTGCAGTATAACTTGGCATGTATCTCTAAAAGTAGGTCATTTCTGTCTTCTTGGCCTGGAGGAGGGCCATTCATGCCTTTCTTTATCTTTTACTGACAGTTTTGTAACTCTTGACTCAACTTTAAAACTTTTTCTTGTCTGCTCGGCTTTTAACTACAAGCGAGAGGAGAAAAATTATAATGACCATGTTCACTTCTATTTTACTATTTAAAATATATGTGATAGTTTCACTGTGTACTTTTGAAGAAATAAATCATTTGGGCCGTTCTTATATTGTGTAGCTTTGATTTCTTTATGTATAGAGGCGCAGTCTTAGATCTGAAAATGAAGCCCCTCTAAAGTGTAGATTTAAGACTTGGAGATGATCAGTCATTTGTGATCAGGCAGCTAACTTTAGAACAACCTGTCTGAGGGCGTAACTCATTTTTACAAACTCATAATTAGCTGACAACTTCGCTTTGTTCTCATTATGTTGTATTGTTAATTTGTTTTGTTCAGGGTATAGTGTAGTCTCTGAATACTTCTGAGTAGGCTTTGTTTATTGACATGTTTAATTAATTTCACTGTTTTTTTTTGCTGATTATTACCGTCAGGTTCCACATTAGTGCTAAGAAATGATGGAAAAAGTGAACAAAATACTCCTTCAGAGAGATTCCTTGACGTGGATGACTCAATGTAATTAACCTTGTCAGTACAAGATGATCCTTTATCAACCCACCACCCCAAAAGGCAGACTGAAGGCCTGAACGCACTGGGAACAAGTTTGACACACTTAAACCCACATTCCCATCAAATCCATTGTTTTCAATTGCATGGCACGCACTGACGCCTGACAGTGTTTCAACGTTGAGGCGTCAAAACAGAAGTGGGCAGCCTAGATCTGGATCTGCTCTGTTTTAAAACAGGCAACTAAAAGTTAATGGGAAAGGGGCATCCAGCAGCCATCTGGTGAAAGCCTCTCTTCCCCGCTGGCTGAGCTACCGTGAATGCATCGCCTGCCCAGTGTCTGCAGGCTCCACTGTGCACAATTATAAATTAGTGAATCGATTGACTTGTGCTGCATATATAACATTACCGGTGTTGTGTCTGTTTCCAGGTCGATGCGTGTTTCCCCTAACCTTAACTTGCACCCAACTTTATCCGTAACCCTAACCAGTCATTCACTGAGATGCTTAACCTGATCCCAACCTTACCTTAACCCCAAACATTTACCTCTGCTACACCTAACCATAACCTAGCTCCTAACCACAGCTGTGGAGGTGGCACTATAGGAAATATAATTCAGGAGGGGAACATTATATGAGGAGGGGACAGACTTTGACACAACTGTTTAGGGTAAGGGATAAAGTTGGATGCAAGTTAAGGTAATGGGAAACACATATTGACAGGGAAACAACATTGACATAACACCGCCTGCACAAGGGAAAGCACCTGCTTGCAGCGAGAAAACACACATTTTCACATTTTTAGCGAGAAAACACTCAGATTAAGGTTAAGTCAACGAAATCAACAGTTGGGCTACTTATAAACTGTTTCCTGGGCTCCTGTGTGTTTGTGTCTCACCACAGCCCAGCGGTCTTTTAATCTGAGCTGGAGAGAACACCGCTATCTTTCCAAAAACTTTTCTACTTCAGCTGCAACTCCACTGCTCAGTGAATAGAGTTAACTGACTGTCTACTGTTGGCTGCTGTGGGGTTTTTTTTGCAGGCAGTGGTTTCTTGCAAAAAAAAAAACAGCACAGAGAGAGCAGGCTAAACAAGCGATGCGAGCTCCATGGGCCGTGGGACACTGGCATCAGATGACGCTGTGCTCAGCTAGTCGGTTTCCTAAACAATGTTTGGAAGGGTGTGCTTGATTTGTTGTTCCCCTCCTTGCCAGATTTGTGGACTGCCTGACCATTCAAGCTGTCACTCGCATCAGGCAAGGCAGGATATTACTACTACTACCACTCCACTACTAGTATCAATGATAATAATAATGATAATGGTCATATATTTCAATTCAACTTAAATGGAGTTTTTCCTTTCCATTTACAATGTTTCTGATAATATATAAAGTAGACCAAATTTCCCATAGTATTTTTAAAGCCAGTTGGGTTGATCAGTGGTGATGTTAGGATTTAGATGCCTGCAATGCATTTAAAAGAGCATCAGAAGACACGACAAAAAAAGTGTCAAAAATGTGAGTGTTCAAGCCTTCACACACTCGAAACCCCCACACATGCACACATACATCCATTCTTGCAGGTATGGACAAATCTATGCACATTTGCTCGCTGCCACCGGTGCTTTGTATTTGTGTGCCCCCGTATTATGACCTTACATCCGTCCTTTTGTTCTGCTGTTCACACTGCGCTCTCTGTGATTAACATTACCAGCTTATTAACATATAATTAGCTAAGTTTCTGTGTTACTTTGTCCTTCACCCGCAACTATGATGAGGATGTCCTCACTGCTTGATGAAACTCCCGCAATCAATTGTGTGGCATTGCATCTTGTCGGAGTTAAGTTAATGCAATCAACTCCCATTCGGTGCTAATGACCTTCTGATAAGGAGCCCAATGGGACAACCTTACACCTCAGTGGTCCTCATCAATATTTTATAGGCTTCATTCACAGCGGTGTGTAATTGATCCCTGTTGCTCTTTGATCACCGCTCGCCTCGGCAGTCTTTGGACTCACCTCTGAGTCTCTCACTCACATCCAAAGGGAGGGAATTCGACCTTCATACTGATCTCTAAAAATAGAAGTGCTGATGTCTGCCTGACTCATAGCTTATTGATTTTTTTTTTAAATAATGTAAAGCATAAAATATTGTTCAGCTGGTATCAGTAAAGGATATCTGGTGCTACGCCTGCTTATAAAAATCTGTGTTGGCTATTTAAAATGCAAAAGGACCAACACTCACAAGTGAAACATTATCACTATTCTTTATGACAGAACATATTCCCAGCTCATATCCTCCTATGAAATTGATTTGGCTTGATCACAATATCCTGGACTGAGCCTGCGCTAGCAATGTCAAGTCTTGTTAGTATCCCTCGTCACTCAAAATTGGCAATAAAAGTGGAATGGATTGGATTGTGCTGCTCGGCAAGCCTGAAAAATTTCATTGTCACAAACAGGTGTCACAAAATTCATTTGGCCGAGGTGGCATGGTCTGAGCCAGGCACTTAGTGAGGCCTGTTTGTTTTGTCTGTGCATTTGTATTAGCATTTTCATTTTCAATCTTCATGGTTGATCACAAACCATTTGAAAGAGCGTGTGAAGATGGCATATTTTGTTATTGGAGATACTGGAAACTAGAAACTAGATACTAGAAAGTTTTTGGATCATATAGTTAAATGTGAGGGGAAAAAAAAACACCAGGAAGATTTGTTTTTGTGCGGTGTAGAGAGTTTAAAATGACTCAGAAGCTTCCAATCATAGCAAAACATGTCCAACAGTATTAAAAATTTTAACTCTAGTTTCGGCACATTGCTCATATTGCTGTAATAACCAGATAAAACAATTCTGTCATGGTTTACTGGAAGTTTCCTAAACAGAAATGGCTCTTCGTGAGGAGCTTAGTGTCACAGCGATGCTCACTTTAGCACTGGTCCAGATGGTTGGTTAACACGATGCAGTGTACCTCCCCAAACACAGCATCTTTTTTTTTTTCTTTAAGAATGGCAAAGTCATTTGAGTGGTCAGTTTTGTTTATTGGTTAAGATTAGAGTCAAGGTTAGGGTTAGGGTTAGGCTAAGGTTAAAGTTAGGCATGAATTGGTTATGTCTCAGATTGGGAAAAGGCTGCAGAGAATGGATGTAGATTCCAGCAGCTACAGTGGGCCAAATATATGAGATTACATCTTGAGATCTTGTTGTTCATAATATCTTTTTCAATGTGGAATATGCAAGGTGACAAATGTTTGTCAGATTCCTTTTGTGCTCGGAGTGCTTGTAACATCGTTGACCAAATACCTCAATATCAATATTGTGGTCATATTGTAGGAATGGCGATTGGTGCAACATTCATTATGTGAATGTGATGACCAAGCAGGTACAGACAAATAATATAAAAGCTACAACAGTCTAATAAGTTTAGAAAATGGCGTTCCTTATTGTAATGCAGCCTTTAAGACCAGGAAAAGACAACATTCATGTCATATCGTGATATGACGATATCCAAAATCACATACATGTGTGTTTTATATCATGACGTCAATATAATGTCGATTGCCCAGCCCTGATTCCCTACATTTACAGTACATGAAGTGCACCCTGGTGCACATGTGATGGCTTCCATGGGAATATGGTCCAGCAGTACTGCAGCAAGGTCAATGATTTTTAACTGTTTAAGATCAGTCAGTGGCAGAGTCGGTCTTGTTATGCATTTTGTGTCTCTGTAGACTGAACAGTATCTCCTCTTCACCCCGTCTGACGCTGATGTTTTATTTGCCATTTGCAGACAATGAACTGCTGTATCGTACGAGGGAAGGAGATGTTGTCAAACTTAATGTTGACACGCTGGAGAGAGTGGTTGTGGTGGAGAACAAGAAGTTTGTGAGTATCATCTTATTCTGGCATTTTTCCCCCTCAATATTTTACTTTGTTTTACATTGTATTAATCACATTCTCGACCTCATCCAGGAAACATACAAAGCCACAAAGTATCAGGTATCTCCAGACATGCAACACGTGCTGTTGGCCTTTGGTGTGACCCCGGTGAGTGACCCTCTGAGCGCCGCCTTGCATCACATTTTACCAGAAGCCATTCAGCCTCTGACTGTGTGATTCTGTGTTTGTCTCCACAGGTCTACCAGCACTCCTATTTGGCCAGTTACATCATTTGCAGCCTTGTTACACCGTAAGGCTGGCTTCTTGCCTCTTTTTGTGTCTTGTGGCTTTTTTTTTTTTTTCATTATCTTTCCTCCTTCTCCATTCGTGGTATTCCTCTGGGTAGACAAAAGAATTTGTAAATATATATCCTGCCTGACTTCATGGAAGCGATGCCACTTCCATCCACCTGCGTGTGCTGCCACCTTGTGGGACTTCATTCAAATCCCATTTATTTTTATGTGCTGTGTCTAGTCTGGCCTGGCCTGTTTTTAGCTCTTCATCCATCTATGTCCGCTCATTTCCCTACTGTTCCATATTTGCACTGGACTGAGCAGAGTCAGCTCGTGCTAAAACAGGCTGTGGATGATTGATGAAACCTGCGGTCAGGTAGCAAACAGCACATGTGTCCTGCGGTCTGACATTGCATTTGCATGTGCATTGTGTAATATGATATACAGTGTGTATGCATGCACACAGTCGCACATACAGCTCTTTTGTGCCAAACAAGGGATGTGTCTCCCCCCTCCTCCACAGGGAAACATGGAGTTTGAACCCCCCTGAGGTGCACAACGCGGTCCTGCAGTTCGCTGGGTGGGGGCCCCAGGGCCAGCAGCTGGTAAGGAGACATTTTCCTCTACAATACAGTCACTGAATACTCATAGGGATCTGTCAAAATCACTCTGACAGCTCACAGCATAGTAATGACTTCCGGCTTATCATGGCAGTGTGACTAAAAAATGGCTCAGTAGTAAGAGGTTTATGTAAAGTGAACTGTGATGACCTCATGCAGATTTTTTTTTTTTTTCGTACACTTCCTGGGCTGACCTCAGTGGAGATCACTGCGCAGCCAAAAGTATTTTAATTTTCTCGAGCTTGTGAGGACAAGCAAGCCAGCGAGAGCCGCAGTGGCAGATGGCATCTCGGCGGCACAACCCACAGTTTGGACGGTCTGGGGTTGCCGGGGGGTAGCAGTCAAATGGC
>OMLB01056142.1:0-15456 GCA_900302555.1 Myripristis jacobus
CACTGCTATGAGAGGAATTATGTGATTTGACCTCCATGTGCTTCCCATTTGGTGGTCACACATCACCATGTTCTTCAGATGTGTAAGTTTAGATCACTCTGACAGAATCCTGTAAATTACAGACATTCAGACACCTGATGTTACCTCATGTGTGTGTGTGTCTGTGTGTGTGTGTGTGTGTGTGTGTGCGTGTGTGTGTGTGTGTGAACTTGTGACTGCCTGTTTGAAACACCTCCCTGCTGCTGTACCATTACATGTTTCCTGGACACATAGATTCTTGCTTTGTTTCCTGGTCTGACATTAGTAAGTTTTGTGTCTAAGTGTTTATGTGTGTGTGCGCACGCGCGTGCATGTGTGTGTGTGTTCAGTTTACAACAAGGTGGGAAAGCCCTTGTTTTTACATTACTCACCAGTATCTCCTTCGATCCCTCTTTGTGTTTCCAACTTTTCTCTCAAGCTTATTTTGTCTTTGATTGGTTTTGTGCTTCTTGCTTTTTCTCTCTTTTCTCCTCCTTGAACTGTAACTTTCTTACTGAGTCTCCCTCTCTCCTTACATCTCGCTCTCTCCTTCTCTCCATCCATTTTTCAGACATTTTCATGACATTGCTTCTCACGCAAATTTTAGTGCAGCTGTTCACGATGTATCACCAACGAGACCCCTTCACCCCTGACAACAGAACAAAAACTGCCTACCCATACACACACACATATACACACCTACTGTTTCACACACATCCCCACACATGAGGTAGCCTGAACAAATGCACACACACACACACACACACACACACACACACCCTTGTTCCCACGTACCCTTTGGCCTCTACACTGGCCCCACTAGGACACGGTGAATTTGGGGCATCGCACTAAAGAGAGGGAGAGAGAAAGAGAAAGAAAGAAGAGGAACACGTGAGAGTCTATTGTTCAGAGCAGATACTTAAGTACATGTATCAGTTTTTCTCTCCTTCATATTCTGCTTAAGAACACACAGCAGAATTCTCATAATTCTACTCCCTAAAACATTTTTCGCTGCTATACCAAAGGTCAAACTCATAGTTTTGGCTCATTTATTTCTATCTCATGAATTCCATTTTAACAAAATACTAGAAGCCCATTAGTGTCATGACAAAAAGAGAGGGAAAAATCCTCTTTATTCCATATCATTTGACAGAATGACTCCAGCAAAAACCACTAGTGGGGTAGAGGACTGAGCTCCTCAGCCAACATCGGCTTCCCAGCCAGTCAGTTAGGAAGCAGAGTAAAGAGAACCACATGTGTGGCGTGGATGCCAGTATAATGTATTTCTGACAATGAACAAGGAGAGAGAGACTACAGTTTAGCCCACCTGAGAGAGCTTGAAAAGGAATAGTGGGATTGAATAACTCTGGATTTTGGATTTTTTTTTTTTTTTTAACATATTGCATTTCAATATGTTGCATTTCTTGTATTATGAGGCTCATGTCCCCTGTGCCTTATATATCACAAATTCTTTACAGTTCATGTCTTCTATTCTATTCTATTCTATTCTATTCGTCCAACTCAACCAGTGTTGCTCCATATCTGTCCTCAGGTGATGGGCCTGCTGAACCCAGGAGGAGTGCCACATCAGCCCCAGAGTGACTTTGCCCTCTCCCCTCTGACTGGAGGCCTGGAGCCCAATGGAGGCATGGCTGCCAGCTGTCATGGTTCCCAGCGCCTGGAGGCCCTACCAGGCCTGACCAGTATGCCCACCCTGCCTAGCTCCCAGTCTTACTGCCCGCCCACCTACAGCTCCTCAGCATACGCTGTGGACCACCATCCATCCTACCAGTACGGACAGTACAGTCAGAGCAAGGTATGCATGGAAAATGCTATGATTCTTACCTGATAGTATTATATTTTTGTAGTGATCTGTGTCAAATTTAGGGCAGTTAGAGCTAACGTCAGCAGGTATGTTTGACTTTTAACTCTCTGTAATATATTTGATTATTGGTCTTTTCCTTCTCCAACCCCTACTTTGGCTGTGCCACTTAGTTTAGATTTTCTGACTCGCAACCTGTGTTAATTGCAGAGGCCACGCTGATGAGAGAACTTCTCAAATCACCCCAAGCTGTGCTGAGATTACATGTGTGTTAGGGAGTGCTAGTGGTCCAGCTACTTCAGTTTACATTACCATCACTGGACTATCCACGTGGCCCAATGCAGAGGCACGTCAGGGCCATACACACTCACACGCACACCCACACACATTTTCACTCACTGTCCTTTCATGACCCCATATGATGAGCTCGCCCATCAAACCCTAGTGTAGCTCACCTAGCCATGTAATGACCCCTGTGTAACGAAGATACCCCACCAAATGAAAGGAGCCGCTTCCCAAAGCATGTTTGACAGGAGGGAGGGGAGCGTGCGGGTCGGGGCGCGCTGTTGTTGGGGCTGATCTGGGGGTACACTACCACATGTTGACTGGCCCATCAGTGGCAACATCTTGATGTCATTAATTTGGCCAGTCCTGGGAGAGACACACATGTAGCTTTCGGGGTTTTGGGGTTGTGTGTGTGTGTGATTGTTTGTGTGTATGGGGGTGGTGGGGGCGGTGGTGGCGGCGGCTAAGAGGCTCTTTAACAGGGAGCGATTATGGCCCTTGGCAGGCCAGGATTAGAACCATGTGTCCCAGTGGAGGTCAAATCTAGAGTTATTATTGATCAGTGGAGCAGAGCCACAGATCCAAGCTGAAGCTCAGGCTCAGGCTAGCTTTACTAAGGCTCGGCCACACTGGGTTAAAAGAATGCAAAGTGAAATCCCCAAGTCATTTCACCTTTGTCTTGAGGCTAATTTTTTTTTTTATCATAAGGGCCTAGAGACTCCCTCATCACCTGCTCTCTCACCTGCTCCCTACTACTTATATCCACTGCTCATGAGCAACCCTTCCAATTATAATCACTTGTCTGATTTAACTTCGCATTTCACACCCATTGATATCAGGCTTGAGGAATCTTCAAGCCTGATTGGGTAATCTTCAAATCTTCAGAAAGAATCTTGTAACACTCTTCTCTCTTCCCTTGTCCTTCTCAGGTGCCTTTCATTATATGAAGCCCTAGCCCGGCCTGAATGGAAGACTTCTCTGAGCGACCTGAGCTCCCCAAACCAACAGCCTTTGTTGACCACCCCAGCCCCGAGGACAGTGAGGGGGTTGGTTGTGGTGACTTGAGGGAGGGGTGTCCTATTTGAGGATGGGAAGGACTTGAGGTGGAGGGGTGGTGACGGTAATGGAGGGTTTTGCCTGGAATAATTAGGACCAAAGGCGCAGCCTCTCCAGTTACCTGGCACTCGCTTTGCTTGCACTTCACGTCATGCTCTGGGGACCAAGCACGCCTCAGTGTCCATGCTTGAAGAGGAAAAGAAGAGGGGTGGGGAAGGGGGAGTAAATAAAATCAAGATTCTGTATTTAATTTTTGTAATAAGCGACAGAGATGCTAGTTGGAGCAGACTTGTAAGCAGCACCCCCAACCCTCCTGTCGCTTCTGGGGCCCAACTTGATGTGGGGTGGAGGAGGTCTTATAGCTGATGGATACCAAGTGCTGTGCTCAAACACAATGCTCTTTTAAGGAACTCTTCATCACAATGTCTTAGGGAAATAACATTTACTGTACGTTGATGTGATTCTTGTATATGAAGCCGGAGATGAGAATGACTACACCAGAAATCCAGCAGAATGGCCTGATTTGAGACCCAGTGCAGTCATAGTGAAACCACTGCAACCCAAAGAAGTGCAATACACTCATACCTCATGTGTTGTAAATTAACGCAGATCAATATCCTTGATTACGTCCTCAAAAAATATGTCTTCTCTTTTTAATGTCATTAATTTTGGGTTGTGTGCATTGATCATTTACAGTCAGGGGAAATCATCGAGCAACAGAAACGAAATAGAACAGTTGTGTTGTCATTAAGCCAAAAAAGAAAAAAAAATCTCTGCCAGTGAATGCATTATTCAGTTTGACAGTTAGGTTTTTTTTTGCATGTGTTAAATTAGACTTCATCAGGAACTTGCAAAATTTAGTTCCATTTCGTATTTATTTAGTGTTGTGCAAGTGTCACGTCCCTCCTGTACCCCTTGTATATGCATTCTGAGGTGCTTCAGTAGTCTTACACAATGTTGATTATTCATTATCTGCCTATTTGTATCATGTTCATTTACATCTGCATAAATTGATTTTTGTTGTAATATTTTTTTTGTGTAAAATTCAGCACTATTTACTATTTATAATAAAGTATATAAAAAGTTGAAGTTTGAGGGTTGTGACTTATTTGAATAGTCATAGGAATGGGTGTCATTTATGGATTATTTTGTGTTAAAGAAAGCTGAGAATTGATCAAATTTAGTTACTTTCTTTCTCGTTCTCACACCAGGCCACTGCCTGTTCTCCCTGAGGTATGTGCCGCCTCATACACACACACTCAAAGAGCACACGCACTAAATCATAAATATATCCCCTTTCATAAACACTCCTTTTGGACAAATTCCTGCTCCCCAGGGGCTCCTTCACACCCCTTAATGACTAAAGCAGAGCCCCTGTAAATGATATAAGCCCAGCAGCCCACAGACACACTAGGACATCAGTCACTGCCATGGCTCTCCAGGGTTCAGAGGCCTGTGGCTCCTGAGCTCCTGTTGCCCAACAGAAAGAAAAACACTGTTCACCCAGCTGGCTCAGCCTTCACAAGTTACACATATCACCAGTGCGTTTTTATCACTCCCTCTTTTTTTCTTCTTCTGTCTTGGAAAATAGAGGGATCAGGTACCTGCAGCTGTCCATGTCATTCACATTACATTCCTGTACAAGTATAAACTGGTTGCACATGCATGAATAACAATATAGTCAATTTATGTATATGTTCTTGTGTATGTGTGTGCACTGGTGTGTTTGTCTCTGCATGTGTTTACGCTTGTTTTGTGTGTCTAACGCAGTAAATGATAAGATCAAGGCAAGATCGCGTTTCACTGTTTTTTTTTTTTGTTTTTTTTTTTACAAGTGCTCAACTTGTAGGACACAATGAGTGAAAAAGCCAAAGGGGCTGCTTTGGAACAGAGTGTCAGTCAAGCAGCAACACACTGGAGACAACTTAACCTCTGACCCTGGCTCTCTTTGAAATGAGGAGACTACTTGACCGGAGCTGACAACAATCCAAGCATCTCTGCAGCCTCCAAGCCTCCAAATTGAAAGTGAAGGAAAGAACGCAAAGGAAGCAGGGTGAAAAAAAAAAGTTTTAGAGAACAAAAAGACTTAGAAGAGGGCGTTATTGCAGCAAATAGCTTGAGCTATCATTTCCCAGGAGATCAGTACTTCTGGACTGTATGATTGACTCAAACTCAGTTGTTACCATTATTTGGTTGAGTGTATCATAGTAACAAAATTGTTTTCAATTCTACTGCACAAATAATTCCCAAAAGCAGACTGCGGTTGTGTAATGGAAAGCTATTTGCATTGAACAGAGAAATGAAAGGAATGGGGTTTATCTCTGAAATGTTGCCTTATCAAGAGTGTTGAAGAGTGGCTGGATGACTCAGAGCGTGCCTTTCCTAAAGTGGTGCAGTGCCACTTGCTGCCTCTCACTCTCTCCATCTTTACTCTTCTCTCAGTTGTCTCTGTCCCTGTTCTATCTGTTGCTTGGTCTATTTCATTTTTTTTCTTCCAAGATTCTGGACATCCACTCTTCTACGGTCTCTTCTCAGCAATCCATTTTGATATGAAAGCCATGAACCGGACTCTTCTGCTTGCCTTACTTTCCAGGTGCCAGCAAATGGTTCTCAGAGACATTGACGCAGGCATCAGTGGAGAGCAAAACAACAGCACCATGTCCAGTACCACCGTGAGCCCTCTGTTCGTCACCAGTCCAGCCTCGACCATCTCCAATCCCAGGAAGTCTTACGACAATGCTTACTTCTATATCCTGTTTGTCATGTTCTTCTACTTCTTCCTGTCTGCGACACTTTTCAAGCGCTTCATTCGCGGTGACACGGTGAAAAGGGACCCCTACGAGGAGTTCATAACTATGGGCCTGCCGTCAACACAAAAATTCAACCCAGGCCCCGTGGCAGAGAAGTTTTACTTTGAAGAGGAGAGCAGCCTGTGAGCCGCAGACTGGCTAAAGAGAAGGAAGGAGGGTATGAGCACTGGGGGATGTTTTGACAGTCACCAAGCCAGGAAAACGTCAATGCGGACTACTCAGACTAGACCTGCTAGTGATTTTGCAAAACCTGTACTAAGTCTCCCTTCCTCCTCCTCCTCCTTTTACCCTACCATCTGACAATCAGAACCGTCACGCAAGCAGGCGGGCAGGCAGGAGGAGACGGCTGCCTCTGATGATCTGAGAGAAGGGTGGAAACATGGAGAAGTGTGGGTCAATGGCAGGCCGGAATCTCCTCCTGTGAGGCCCAATCAGGATCAATAACACTGGGGCCTTCAACATTGCACACACCGCAGGGAACCATGGATACCTCAACAGACTGATGGTGTGGACAGCGTGGACATTGTGTGTGTATGTGTGCATGTGAGAATTCATTTAGGGTGGTGACCTGCTATTGCATTCGCCATTCTGTAAATTCAGTTTGAACTCAACTGAACCAGCTGATTACAATAGGGCTGTACATTATTTTATTAGATTTACTATCTGATTCTGTACACATTTTCATTTTATTCCTTTATTAATAATGAGCACTGACATTGATTGTGAAAGGTCTGCACATATCATTTACAGCTCTTGACCCTAAAGTGAACATCATTAATTGATTGTATGCATCCCAAAAAAACAGCATTCTTTAACAATAGCGAATAGTCATGCTTGCAAAATTTATATAAACTGCCTTCCAGAGGGGGAAAAAAATCAAAATGACACGTCACTCTCAGATTGGTTATAATTAGAGCCAAAGCTCCGTGCAATAGCCACTCGGTCAGAGCTGAGGACTGAGCGACATTCCTTTGCCATTACATTGTAACTGATCTTTTGAGACTCAACACACAGCTACAGGGCTGGTTTAATTCAACCTCCCAGTGACCCCATATGATCTGAGTTTACAAAGCTGTGGCGAAACGTGAACCCAAGACTCAGCCTGCAGAATTAACTTCGATTGCGCAGCAGGATCGTGGAAACGGCCCTTAAGAGCACACACGCTTCTGATTTGCACCACTACCTTGAGCAGAAAGAAGGGAGGAGGAGGCTGAACAGGTACGAGCACCTTCCCCAATCACGAACACGCACAGGCCACTCTAACACTATTTCAAATCTATTTACATTTTTGCATTAAGTTAAAGATCCCCAGATCGATTAAATCTCCGGGGTCAGAGGTGGGTTTGGCCGGACAACGCTTGTCTAATTTGAACTATCCGCTCGAGGTTGTGCCGGTCCCTGGGGCCACTGAATCTGTTTCCTCTTCTTCCCTCATAATTACATTTTTGTCTCATCCACCTCCCTTGAAGTTCTGGGGTCAACACGTGTCGGCCATAGGCTATATAGTAGCAAAACAACACCATTGTCCTCCATTTTTTCCCCTGCCAGGCCTCTAAATACACAGTCTCAATAAAATCATTTAATCTCACTGAATAAATAATTACTTGATTTAAATTACCGTATTAGCCTGGGAGGATTGAAATAGGAATTACATTAGTCAAGATTTCTTTTTACTATTTTGATTAAAGAAATGACTAACCCTAACCCTAACCCTATCCCATATTAAGAGTAACTTCATGGGCTATTTTCAGAACACGTTTGCGCACGTTGTCCCACCCAAAGGTTTCATTTGGTAGTGATGTGTTTGATCCTCAAGGTGCAGGCCCCACAGTCTTGCTGGATGAAATCTTGGGCCTGGGATGCAAACTATGAGAACAGGGAAAAATCACATTCAAACAAAGTGTATAATGCATCTTAATTTTTCTTGTGACAGTGTTACCATGTTGGCAATATGTCTGACAATGCGTCTAAGTGGATTCTGTATTTACCCCATGCAGGTTGCACTTACAGTAGTTAAAGCCTTGCTAATCGCATCTCCATTTTTCCCTTGCGCAGATGAGACTGAAACTTTTAAATGGACAATTATTGCTTTGGAACCTGAAAAATGAAGAGAGAAAGATGGCTTTTGGTAGTTTATCTTGCAAAGTGTTTTGATGTACATCACTAGACAGACACATGAGTGATAATGAATCGGTACTACACCTTCATGTGCGCCAGTGGTGGAGGCTGTGGTTGTCCCAGAAGTTGTGAATGTGCTGCCATCTGCTGGTGAAGTTGCAGCCCCACTACTCGTATTGACTGCATGGGAGTCTGTCAGTGTTGACTGTGTAGTGATGAGAGCTAGGGCATGTTCAAAATGTACCAATCAGAGTATGAATTTGCTAGGAAACATCAGCTACAGTTTCTAATCTTTCTTTTTTTTTTTGGAGGGAAGGGTGGGTTGTCACTGTCATTTACACACTGTCAGTTATTTTAGTTGCTGAAACTGTGGCTGGGGCTCCCACTGTGGAGCAGGGCCCAGTGGTGTAATCGAAATATTGTGGATATGCATGAAAATAAATGAATGAATTACTATCTTTTGTCTTTTGCAATGTGAAAAACAACAAAATTTGCTCTAAAAATTCGCATTCCATGATTACCACAACGTTTTTAAGAATTGTGAATGAATCAGTTAATAGCATTTTCTTATCGATTTGTGAGATTCAGTCCTTTCATTTCTGTTGGCTGATTGACGCAGTTGAATGGGCAGAATTAACTGTTACACCCCTAGTATAAAATAAAGACAATTACCTGTTGTAGTGGAGACTGTGGATTCTGAGGCTGTGCTGACATCTGCTGGTGGAGATGTAGTACTGCTCTGTGTTGTGTTTGCTGCTGTTGGCTGCACAGTGGTGTTTGCTGCAGTGAAGAAGAAAGGAATGAATCGAACGTAATCTCCTTCATTCCTCCATATTTTCTTCCATATTTTCATTTTCACCTCCACTTACTTTGTACGCAGGTGGCATTGTAGTCATCGCAACAGTCGTTTAGCTGCAGACACAACTCGTCACAGAAACATGACCCTCTGATGCAGCTTGAGTTTCCATCGGGGCAGCACAACACAGGAGGGCCTGAGCAGCCTGGAGCACACGGTCAAACTAAAAGATCATGACCTTCAATGCTGTAGGCTTATATACTGTTTGATAACTGCTTATGCCACATATCAGTTTAAACTGTCTGTTGTGGAGATGATTTGTCTTAGATAAAATGATATCTGATCACCAGCAACTCACCCACTACTGCAGGAATTGTAGCCGGATTGGCAGTGGTCAAATTTCCAGTCTGAGGAATCTCCGAGGTATTTTGTGGCTGTGTGGCTGTGGTGTTAAGGTCCCCAGATAAGTTGGCAGAAGTCAGTTCAAGTGGACTGGTGATGACAGAGGTGTTTGTAGAGTCTTGGGTGGATGCAGCTGAGACCAGTGGAAGGGAACTAAATGTAGCTGAGGGCGGTGGAGGTGAGGTGGTTGCGGAAGTTGTGTTGGGATGGGAACTGGCATGGGTGGATGGAGCTACTGTGGATGTATTTGAGGAGTTCAAATTGGAAGTAGGAGTCGTTGTAACTCTTGAAGTTACTGACGGTGTGTCTGTGACTGAGGTGGAGCTAGGTGAAAGGGTCTGAGCAGATGGAGTTGCAGCAGAGATTGAAGTGTATGGGCTGGTTTGGTGCATATCTGCTGTGCTGAATTCAGAATGCGTAGTTGTTGTTTGAGCTAAAACATTCAAGGAAATAAGAGCAAACATGAATGTAATTAGACAAAAAAATCCAGAAAAACTTGAACCCAGTCTTTGTTCAGGTTTAAAGTGAAAGAGACAGCTCATCCATACCAACAGATCCTGACAGCTCCTCCACCCTCAGCTACATTTCGTCTGAATCAGTGATAGTAGCACTTACAGAGACTAACCCTGTCTTTCCTGTTGCGTGACAGATGGTTGTCAGACAAGTTGATCTATAAAAAATATTCTAGCACCCTAACAAAGCGATCACGTCAGGTTTGACATTTGACAATTAGACAATTGAGAACTGCAAATGATCATACCTAGAATGACATTCCTCCCTTCATAGTTTGTATACAATATTAGAGAAACATAATTTCATCTCACACTTAGGCATTAATTATTGCAAGTACTAATGTACAATAACAGTTCTCTCACTCAGTTCAGTGTAATTAGCACTGATGGTCCTTCATCCACTTAACTCATATTTCACACTCCTTCCGTCTGGCCAACGATACAAGTCACTGGCTTGGAAGAAAATAAAATTCAACAAAAGCTTTATCCCATATGCTATAACTGAACTAAACAAGAAAATGAAAAGATTGTAACTGTGGTGAAATGTATATGTTTGGTGACAGGTATACGTTTGTGGTATTGACGGTGTTTCTTGTAATGTTGTTTGTGTAACTCTCGTGGCTGTACAGACAAGTGGAAACAATTATCCTGAAAAAGGACAATACATCTATCTATCTATCTATCTATCTATCTATCTATCTATCTATCTATCTATCTATCTATCTATCTATCTATCTATCTATCTATCTATCTATCTATCTATCCTCAACATGATACATAGTGCCAGGAGGATGGTGGTGACAGCGAGGCCACTTAAAGCGCTCAGACCTATTCAGCATTCAGTGATTTGTTTAAATAAATAAATAAATAGAAAGGATTGGATAATTTAATCGTTCAGTGAATAATTTTGATATATAGGCCAACAGACATTAAATCAATTACTCACTGTCAATGTTACACAATGTGTTAAAGTTTAAGTTGTTGCTATCAAAAATGCAGTGAATCTATTGAGACACATAACAATACCGATGCCAGCTAAAGCAGCTTTTGTGGTATTATATTCCTTTTGAAAAAACAAAACAAAACACCAACAACAACAACAACAACAAAAAACAAAACAAAATGAGGAGTAAGACTGGTAATGCCCTAATAAATTTTGATAAAGCTATTTAATATTTAATGATATTCCACTCACCATCACTGTAAGGTAGCAAAGGCATCAGGAGCAAGCAGTAAACATTAAATGCACCCATGTTTCTGTCTGATGGCTGAGTGTGACAAGGTTTATTTAAGCATGAATAGGAACATTATACACACACACATGCACACACACACACACACACACACACACACACACACACACACACATGGTGTGAGGGGAGGAGCCAAGAGAGAGGCAGAAAGAGAGAGCAAGAGGGGACAAGAGAGACAGGAATAGAGAGAGAATAAATGATCCCATTGTCTACAAAAAACAAAATTACCTTTTGCTTGTCATATCATGTTGCTGAAACTTTGTTGCACTTGATACTGATTGGTTTACAAATGCAGACCACAGACATTCAAGGAATGCTGTTGAATCCTCCCTTGTGACTCTGCTGACTAGACTAATGGGAATTCACATGTAACACAGTAAATGTACCACAATGTTGACTAGTCAGTGTCCATCAGAAAGATCCACCAGAAAATGCATCCAGTCACAGACATTCAAACACACACGGCTTGCAAGTGTCAGCCACACTTTGAATAATTATTTATTCACAATGTAGCTTAATTAATTATTTATTGCAATAAGTATGTGCTGTTTATTGTTTGTTGTTCATTAAATTGTTTTAAAACAGTATCAGATGTAGATAAACAATTGTTTGGTACTCATACATTCAGTAAGGATAAATGCCAAAAAGTGCTTTGCTCACAGTACTACCTAAGACAAACATTCAATTCCTGCATTTGTGAGGGGTGAGTTCTCACCCATTGATGAGATACAGTCATTGAATCATGTGTGCACAGCTGTAAGAATATTACAGAAGAATAAATAGCAACCATGGCAATGACACAAACAGTAAACTTTGGCTATGTTTCAGTGCAGTGTCATACATGATTTCATAGAGTTACAAGAAGCTCTTTGCAAAAATTAAGATAACGAGAAATTTAAAAGAGAAGGAGACCACAGTAACTTTTTCTTCCTGACTTTCAAATACACCCTGTGGAGCGACTTATTAAGATGATGTGAAATTGTCATGGGCCATGGATATGCCTCGTTATCACTGGCAGCTCAGGTTTAGGAGAGGCCACGGAAGCGAGTGGTTCGTCTGAGGGAAAATATAGAATACATCAAATCTGTCAGTTTGTAACAGTATAAGGTAACAGAAATGATAATTGTCACTAACAAGGCACATGATTTCTGCAAGTCCCACTCACAACTGTAAAACACTAAGTGACAAGTGAATGTGGTGACTCATCTTTACCTCCGTCTGATATTCACAGAGTCCTCTGTCACCTTCCAGCTCTCTCCAAACTCTTGCACACTCTCGGCTTGGCTACCATCTGGCTTCATCAGGTCATTCATCTCTCTGGTGTCAAAGTTCCCACACAGGCCCAGCACCTTCTTTTTATACGTGTGTGGTAGAATGATCTCTGCTGGCAAAACAACACCAGTGTTATGTCAGTGCAATTACAAAATTCTTCATCGGAGACTCAGTCTGTGTTTTAAATTTGAGGTGGGAATCACTGGGTAACCGGCAATTTTATTCTGTGTTTTACTAAAGTTAATTTAAGTATTAAAATATAAAAAAGAATAAACAAATAAAGCTGTAAAAGATTTATCAACTTGAACAAATGTGAGTTTATATAAGAATTGGTTGCATGTTTGTTTTTTGTTTTTTTGAATATAATTTCTATGGTGTGCGTAGCCCAATAAAACCAACTCATTATCACTGCATTATCTGTTGTGTGTTATTTTGTGTTATTTGCAATAAGCTGTCACAACCAATGCATATGTAGAGATTTGTTATGACTTTAACATGTTCTGTTATTGTGGGATATGTATTACCTATCAAATGTATACCTAGCGGTAATGAAGAGAGAATGATTTACTTGCGTGTCTGTGCCCATTAAACTTCACCGAGAGGCCAAAATCTGTCTTTAGGTGGATGTCATAGTGATGTTTCCAGATCCTCAGACCGGCAGTTGGTGAGACAGGGGGATTAAGACTCCTGCCATCCAGCTTGAGGGAGAGACAGGGGGAGGTGGAGGGTAGGGTCAGTGCCTAATTAGCCATTTCTGATCTAACATCTGGCTTTGCATTACTGTCAGTAATGTTTAGAACAGAGATATGTGAACAAAGTCAATTTTCAAAACCACTGCCAGTATTTAAAATTTTTGGGAAATTGTTGGAAGATAACCTTCTTGTGACCTTAATATATGACAAGGATAATGTTAATATCCACTTGATACTGTGGCATATAATAATCAAAGTGTTTTCGTAAGTATGGAAATTATTTTTTCAAGCTCATGTGGCAAATTTAGTTACTGTTTATGCTCAAGGGTTAAGAACACTGAATATATGTAGATTCTCTCAAAATTAGATAGCTCATACTGTTTTTTAGAAAGTGTTTACAGTGACTGTAATTACTGTACAGTGACTGTAATTACTGTACAGGGTTACATTACAGTGACTGCCTCCACAGTGGCAGATGTACACACACAGAGCTTTGGGCTAATCTGTGCAAATGATTGGCTGGGTAAGGTAAAAGGGGATTTGAGAAGCAACACTGAATGAGGGATTGGGGAAATAACTGCTAATGCTTTTTCTTATGGCTCTGAGCCATGCACCTTATTTCCATGTCTCACTAATAACAGCTTTACAGTGACTCACAAACACACAAAGAGCCAATAAGGAAATAAACTTGACACAGCATGATTTAGCACTCAGTGGATCTTCCGCATTACTATCCTAACACCTCCCAGAGACAAACTTAAAGAACACTAGTTATTTCCCTCAATGCTACAGCAAATGTTTTGGGGCAGGCTGAAATATGATAACATTATCTTGCAAACAAAATATTGAGACTATGAAAAAGCTCCATTGGAAAATAAGACTGAGGAAATGAGTTGTAAAAATGCATTTGATACTCACGACAAGAGCTCTTTTCTGCTTGAACTCCACAGTATGATTGTAGACTCTGATTTTGAGCTCTCTTACTATGTGGCGGTCCTCATTCTCTTTGCTGTCATCATCATCATCATCATCATCATCATCATCATTATCATCATCATCATCATCATCATCATCTCTGCCTCTGCTGTTTCTGTGGCTGTCATCCTCTTCACTGCTACTTTTATCATCGTTTTCGTTGTCATCTTGGTCATTTGTTCTGTATGTATTGATGACCTCTATGTAGACTGCTGGAAGGCTATTAGTCAGATCGGTGGTCTGGACCAGCACGTATGAGTCGTCACCCTTAAACCCATGCTTCAGGCCATCAAAGGTTCTATAATGAGAGTCTCTCTTGACAGTGCACTCACTGAAGTCTGTGTGGAAACCGAGGAAACCAGATATTTCAAAATTTAGTGTGTAAGACATAACTGTTTTATGAGCATAAATAACATATTACACTGTTGGCATTCACCTGTGGACTTGCAGTAATACTGGCCCTCCTCATCTTGAAAGCAGACTGCATTTCCATCACACTCATCCTTATCATCACATTCAATCTCCCCTACATCATCGTCTTTCTCGCATTCACATTTCTGTCCACAGTGGCTGGTGTACCACACCTCATCAAACTGAAAAGAGAGGGGCAGTGGTGGAACTACAGTTGTATGATTTATTCACATGCACCAATGAAAACTGAACACTGTAAGTTGTCACTTACATTATGGTTGTTGCCACTGCTGTCCACACAACCACACTGTTGGATAGGCACACAAGCCAATTTTTTCAGTACAAAGCCATTATCACATACACATCCTGCCACGCAAGGTTGATCTACATGATAGCCACGTGGACAGTGCAGGTTACTGCAGGTTGGGCTGCAGGCAGGGACACAAGTGGTGTAATGACTGTTCTCTGGGCAGGAGGGTGCTAGAGTGAGACAGAGAGAGAGAGAGAGCGAGAGAGACAGACAGAGAGACGAGAGAGAGAGAAATTTGTGTCCTTCAAAGACGTTTCTTAGCTCTGATGTTATCACTGTTGGCTACCAAAAATATATAAAAGTATAAGTATAATTTGAGTAAAAACCCGGTTCATGTTTGCAGTATTTTTTTCAATAAGGAAATGTAAAAAAAAATTACTTGGTAAGGGTGTAGTTGGGGGTTGTGGTTCTTCTGTCGTTGATGGTTGTGGTCTAGCTGTCGTTGGTGGTCGTGGTCTAGCTGTCGTTGGTGGTTGTGGTCTAGCTGTCGTTGGAGGTTGTGGTCTTGCTGTCGTTGGTGGTTGTGGTCTGGCTGTCGTTGGTGGTCGTGGTCTGGCTGTCGTTGGTGGTCGTGGTCTGGCTGTCGTTGGTGGTCGTGGTCTAGCTGTCGTTGGAGGTTGTGGTCTTGCTGTCGTTGGTGGTTGTGGTCTAGCTGTCGTTGGTGGTTGTGGTCTAGCTGTCGTTGGTGGTTGTGGTCTGGCTGTCGTCGGTGGTCGTGGTCTAG
>OMLB01056145.1:16368-27700 GCA_900302555.1 Myripristis jacobus
TCTAATAATACCTATAAAGGGAGACCCTCACTCATTCACCCCAGGCTGAATGTGTACAAGTGTGTGTGTGTGTGTGTGTGTGTGTGTGTGTGTGTGTGTGTGTGTGTCTACTGTTATGAATCTCCACTGATTTGCGCAGACATGTATCATGTCTGAAAATAACATTGCCCTGTTGGATGTCAGCATATCAGAGCCTGACCATAATTGTATCTGCTGGACATATTGAAATTCAGCCAATCAGATACATGCCTTTTTCCAGCCAAAGCAAATATTATATTATGATACTATACAGTTTTTCTCCCGTATCTGCAATTATATTGATAAACTGACAATAACTATGATGTTATTTTTTTGTTCTGGTCTGGTTTATAACACCACTTAGTTTGTGCTTTTGTCCTTCATTATAAGAGGCATGGTTACAAAATACTGCTTGCCGTACCCACTTTGGCCACTGGGTGTCACTAAATCCCCTTAACAGTCAGTCCTTCATGGCTGTTCCTCCTTTCTCACCTGTTCTAGAAAGATCCACTGCTCTCCCACACTTCATCAAGTCTGTCATTTTCTTTTCTTTTGTAACCTTTAACATTATTTGCATTTACAATATAATAACAAACCATTCTACCCACACCCATATTTTAATAGATGCCAGATGATGCATAACTACATAAAATGCAGAGGCTATATACTGCTATATCTGCTTCTAGCATTTCAGAATGAGTTACTTGAGATTACAGTTTGTTATCAGACATTACTAAAGGGCCTGGGCGTGTAGCCAGACAGTATGCAGGCGAGTCAGAAGACAGATCCAGACTGAACCAGCCAGGCCTCTAATGTTAACTGATCTTTGGTCCAAGAGGAAAGACATGTGACGGAGTAGAGGGCCTGGTTCTGCTTCAGCTGGCTCATTCCCTAGAAAGGCCTCTGCAGCAAATAAAGCATTATGTAATGTGGTCACTATATGACCAGGAGGGTGTGGCCCTTACAGTATCAGGTTACTCTGCTGTCCCAAGTCCACCTCACCCACAGGTGATGCAATCGACCTTGTGCTGGGATTGGATTGCATTGACACAGGACATTAAGTCAGATGTTTCAAGTTTTTAGTCATATCTAACCTTTCCTCATCAATCTAAACAAAGGGAAACAAGAATGAAAAGTGGTTTCTTCTTTTGTAGACAGCCATGAGATTATCAGATCTAAATCAGCTAAAATGCACATGCCTAAAGGACAAAATCAGCTGTGCCCGCTCTTTGAAGTTCAACTTAGAGTAATGCAATCAAATGTATACTGGGGGATAAAAGGCTGTCATTTGAATGTGGACTGAAGGTTATCTGGTCTTAGGAATTCATCAAGATAAATATAAGGTTTCTTCTTTCCCAGCTAGCGCTGGATGTTGAGTTCCTAACCAATAAACCGAGTAAAACTCAAGTTTTTCGGTGACATTCGTCTTGCTGCAGCAGCCTCATACATAAGGGATCATTTGCCCCGTGGCTCAAGGATTGGAAATACAATGAAAAACTCAGCAGCTGGTCTCATTTCCTGTTCAATACATATCTAAATAGAAGCTATTCTTAACCTGCAACAGCTACAGGCGTTAATCCTGAAATGGCCTGGGAGTGAACCTTAGTATTAAAAGCCAAAATTAACCCCAGCAGACACTACAAACAAACGATTCTTCAGTAAACGTTCTTTACACATAGGAAATACTACAATACTGTATTTACTTAGATAATTAACCTAAAAACCCAGATATGTACGTTTTTTGCTTTCCCATGGGCATGACTCAAAACATGTTAAAAAAAATTACAAGAGACAATTAAGTGGATGAGCCATGTTTACATTTCTGCAGTTTTTTTTTTATTGATCGTTCATCCATCCTGTCTACAGCCACAGAACATAGCTACCATGTTTCAATGTTCTTTATGTGCATAAATTTCTGCTTGCACACACCAGTCAGCAAGCATCTCCTTCACAAACACTTTACAACCTTACACTTTCAGTCAGTTTACAGTAAAATAAGTTAAAAACGGTCCTCTTTCAGGCCTGTGAAACCAGGTAAATAACAATCTTCCTTCACTTTGAGTAGTGCCATTGACGGAGAGTTTTGCTGTAGTCAGCCATGCTAGCTCCACATCATAGATAAGTTATGAATCTGCACCAGGTGAGCTCTACATCGAAGGACATCTCACCATGGTGTTGTTATGAAGGCATTGGTACATATTTACAGCCAACATTTCTTCGCACTAGAGAGGCAGGCAACAGCGTGTCACCCACAGCACGGTACAAAACTCTTATCAATGACTTTGATGACAAGTAGGAGGTAAAACAGTAGTTGGAGCAGGCAAATTAAGTAACCAATCAGAACAGGCTCTGAAAGGAGTCCTAAAACACATCTAGAGGTGTTATCCCAAAGTCTCAGAAAACAAAACGTCCAATTTGTTGTGGATTCAAAAAGTGCGTTCATGACAAATGGGGGACACCGGCCTCTCCTCAGATCGGAAACCCAGTTGTCATGAACGCTTCATCTTCAGCCAAAAGTGGATTGAGTTTCAGCACCAGTTAGCCACCAACACATACATGTCCAACCTTGTATCACTCTGACACAGCCGATATTATTCATTATTTAGAGGACTTTGATGAGTTACAATTTTAAAAATGAAGTTGTTTGCGGATGGCTCTGCTAGCAAAAATGTACTGGACGCATGTTGTCATGGAAAACAGAATGAGTGACAGGCCAGGCAACCTATCATGGCTAGCATTTTAAATAAAGTGATTAATATCTTCATTGTCAAGTCAAAATACAGATTCACAAAAAAAGGACAGTGTCGTTTTAGGTTTAGCCACTTGTATGACAGATCACTCCTTCACCTTTAAGAGGAAGTGACAATTTCCGTAAATGAACTAGCTCAAAAAGTGTCACTTCACTTTTAAGCCACAAACAGGGATCTGCCATACAAATGGCTAAGCATAAACCATATTTTAGCAAATGCAAGCCTAAAAACACATTGAAATGACATTAAATATTATTTAGATTTTTCTTTTGTTTGTTTGCTTTATGATGTTGCTGATTTAAGGTATGCAACAAGGTCCTGGCGCTCTCCCTTCTTTTTGATGCCAGCAAAGATCATTTTTGTTCCAGGAATGTACTTCTTGGGGTTCTCTAGGTACTCCATCAAGGTGTCATCGCCCCACACGATACCTGGACACGAGGAGAGAGACACAGAGAAGAGAGTGTGAGAGAGAGAGAGACAAGGATGTTGGGGGATAAAGACAGGTAATCGATAGTGAAAACAGGATTAACTCTTTAAGACAGCTTGAGGGGCTCTGACCTCAGCGATTTATGGATAAAAGAGTCAAAGTTCCTCCCTGGCAGTCTTTTACTGCCCAAGGTAAAGGTGTGCAGTACATTTTTAAAATAGTGATAATGTTCAAGGACACGCCACCGTTTATCAAAAAACAAACAAAAAATGATGACAATATTTTATTCAAATGATTATTTCTCAGACAAGGTTACTTTTTTGGCCATAAAAAGGCTAGTATTTACCGTAAGTCAAAATGTCTAAATATGTGGCATTGGTATATTTAGTCTATCTTTAGTCTGGCATCAGTTGCACAGGTTTTGCAGAATCTGGGATACCGCATTGTCCCAACGCTCATTCAAAGCAAAATTTCTGTGAAATTTTGGTAGTGTTTGGTCCATACTAAACGTTTAGACTAGGTTTAGACTAGGTTTAGACTGGGTAGACTGGCAGTTTGGTGCTGGCATAATTGTTCAGCATTCCAGAGAAAAATGTGGCCCAAAACTACTTCACTAAGATGCTGCTGCAAACAACTGGATGGCATTTTTCAAAGGAAGTTCTTTTTCAAAGTTAAGGACCATATTAGTTATTACCAAGACTTACAAGATGGTGTGCAAACAAGCTATTCAGATATATTTGAGTTTTATATGAGCATTTCTCCCAAATCTAAGTATCCATTCTAAATAATGTCAATTGAGGAGGAAAAAAATACTGTTTGATAAATAATGAAAACTGCTCCTGGTAACAGACTTTTGGACCACATGTATGTCATAAAGTAAATTTTAACATAGGTTAAATATGTATTGCCCAAAAACTGAACTGGAGCTATGGCTATAAGACTAGACACACAACACTTGATGGTGTCACTTGACCCCCCACAGACCACAGTCTGTGTGTGTCAATTATGTGATTATCAGAGCCTCACAAAAGCCCAGCACAGGATAATGTCATTAAAGTAAAAAGGACAGCTCTGTTTGATGTCAGGTATCTGCTATCTGCAGCAGGCTGTACCACTGATCCACAGCTACAATGCTGCATTGTCTCAAAATGTGAGCAGCACAGACCTGACTACACAGGCATGGCAATACTTTGTAAACTCCTCAGAGGTACGACAAAAGCCGAAGTGAGGGTCTCAGCCCTCACTGCTTACATGGCTGCTACAGTTTGCCAACTGGTAATTAGCACACAAAGCAGGGAGTAATTTTTGTTCATAAACCACTTGAAGGTGGTTGTAAAAACATTCATTATGTGCCAATTTTTGGCACATAATGAATGTTTAAATATTCAGTTACCTTGACAGCATCAGAGTGTGGAACTGTGCACACCCCTCACTTGTATAACTAAATAACTCAATAACTGTTTGTAAGAAACTTTGTCAGTTGTTATTTATTTTATTAATTAAAGACTATCAAGTTTCTTTTGGATTGGATTTTATCAGACTGGCACCAAATGCTGACTGGGTTTTACCATCATCTATTACTTATGTATTTATTTGTTACAATGCACAATAGCCTACTGGCAATACACAAATGGAAAACTGTAAATGGTTAATCAATTGGCATGACCATGTTATGTGAATTCAATTATCTCTTCTTTGCACAGGCTTTAGATTATCTTGTTGAGTGAGCTGCAGTGCCTGCTAATATTATACAGTATATGAAAAATACACAGAGACAGGAAATTTAGGCAATAAAGCCAAACCCAGGTTCCAGGGAAAAGGTTCATTAGGTTCACCAGCAGGATTTCGTATAACCACTGTGCAACTGACCTTTACTCTTGTTGGCGTCTGTGTACGAGTAGCCCTCTGCCTGCCCGGTTTTGCGCCCGAACAGGCCCCACAGGTTGGGACCGACCTTGTGCTTGCCACCCTCCTCAACTGTGTGGCACTGGGCACACTTCTGGACAAAAGTTTTCTTTCCCTTTGCAACGTCTCCCATAGTCAGCTAAAGACAGAGAGAAAGAGAGAGAGAATGGGATTCAAATTATAATTAGCAACTTTATCCTACAAACAGCTGTCATAACACAGTTTAAAAAAAAAAAAAAAAGGCCAGAAAGTTAATACAAAAAGGGACTCCTTCGAGTTTTTACTGACCAAATGTTATGTAGTTGCAGTATTATAACCCTATCCACTACACAAACTGGCGCTCCTAAATCATCCCTTGACAGAGACTTTGCATGGAAACACTTGTGTTCACAGGTCTTATATAGAGCAGGAAACTCAACCACAGTGCTGAGCTCCAGTCAGCGCCATGCTGTGAAGGTCATTTGGGGTAACAACTTCTCTGGAGTCTTTAGCTAGTCCCAAGAACCTCTTACATTCAAACCACATGACATTCACTACTGTAACCCAGCTGTGAAGGTCACACAAGTAAGGTGGACAGGGGGTATGATACACACCAGCAGCTGTTATCATGCAGGCTATGTATTCACCTTTACTGCTGCTACAAACCTTGTAAGTGTACATATACACAAGTTTCAGTCAAACGTTGGTTATAACTGAGTGTTGTTGGACAAACCCCACTGAAACACGTTAGCCTAGCTTACGCTACCCAAAGTTGTGTCAATGTCAAGTGGCTCTCATTCAGCCCTCCGCCGTTTATAGCTCGGGTGTTCCCGTTATCTCATGTTACATGTGGCTGAAAGGTGCCAGGTTCTCCGGCTGAATAAGCTCAGTTTCTATTTGCTCTGTAGTCGGTCACGTATTGAGGGGAGCCACTGAAACGGTCGCTGTTATCGCGGGGGAGCCAACATGTTGGTTTAAGCTTACTTTCATGTATTTAATACGAGTCGTGAGGGTGATAGCTTTCACTGCGGCAAACAGCCAACACCGCTGCAACAGGAGTAGAGGACGCCGGTTGGCTTGGTTTTACTTGAAGCAGCACCGCCGGGTCGACTTCAACAAGGGGTTGAGGTCATTCAACAATGGCGACATTTAGAATCATTTTATATTGGCCAACAGCAAACTACACCCAAGAATACAGACACCATTACAACTTTACACTTCCTCACACCCAGTCCATTAGCTAAGTCAGTAAGTGAGTGAGGAGTACCACAAGTGTCAGGCAGCCGCTAACATGGCGGGAGAGGTGAGCCGGCCTGACTCACATCCTCCTCAGCATCAAGGGCACACGGCGATGTTCGCGCAAGCTACCGTTTCCCTTCAAAAGCACCATTGACACGGCTTTCACACATGTTCCGTCCGTGATAGCGCACATCTTTTCTGGTTGTGAAGCAGGGATGCTGCAGCTCCCTAAGCCCTAACAAGTGAAGTCTTGAGGAAACGGGATGTGTCTACGTGACTAGCTTAGCCTCGCTAGCCGGATAACGTTAGCCTGGATGTGTCTTCCACCCTAGTAGGCTTCCTATAAAGGATGCTTCAATGTCGGCAGCCAAAAATCATACCCGATGTCACAATCTTAACACCTTCCTTGAATTCATGAAACACTCGGGTACGTTCCGCAGTCATTTTTTAAAAACTATACATCAAAATCAGCCCCATCGTTCTTGAATAACCTGCTAATACAGGCTGTCAGCTGAATCACGCAAAGAGAGCAAGCGTGCTATTCTCCAAGAGCCTTAGCTTCTACCGCGGTAGCTAACGGGCCAGTGTCCCCCTCTCTGTCAAACGCTCCATTTTAATGTCAATATATATCATTTTGAGGATGAATACCTATCGAATTAAAGGCTCTCCTACACGTCGGTTCAACTGAGGAAAAAACAGGTTACCTTCTGGTTAAATCAGGACGCTGTAAAATCCCTCGGAGGTAGGTAAAAGCTGCTTTGCCTCGGCGGATGCGCGGTTTCTAGCGGTCGTAAAGAAGGTCACTTTACTTTAGAGGCACCGGCTTTTGACGTCACCATCCAATCACGTGCCGGCTGTCATTACGTGTCCACTGTCCGTCCCGTTTCCAGTAAGACTTTTCGCCCTCATATGACAGTTTTATGTTGAAAATTAACGGTATTGGGGTTAAAATACTCCAGTAGGTCGATAAAAACAAAAGCCGTAAGCACAACCACAGCGATCCTTTGTGGACTGTGTAGGTGCGGGAGCAGGGGTCCCGGGACGTCTGGGTTGTGAAAAGCCCACCGCATTCCCAGGCTTCAAAAAGCACCTGCTGGGATTACCTTTTAAGGAGATCCTTATGTAGGCCTGCGTTCACTTACTTTGTATTGATCGAGGGCAATTCCAGTGACTTTGCTTTTTATAAAGTGGCCTATCCCATGTGTGTGTGTGTGTGTGTGGCTACTATTTCACCTACAGAGAGTGCAGATGGAGCTTACCCTATAGGATTTATTCAGCAGCCCATAACTCAAAGACCTAATTATAAATGTACAGTATGAGGGAGACGTAAAGAGAACGAAGAGGGAAAATGTGGCTTTATGCGCGGCACACAACAGTTTTATTTTTATTTTTATTTTTTTACAACCACCAGTATTTGCATAACTTTATCACCATTCCTCGAAAGGGGTCAAAGGGTCACCCTGCACCTGCTGGCCTGACGTTTGTAGGCCACACACCACACACACACACACACACACACACACACACACACACACACACACGGGAAGACATGCAGAGGATTCCTGGGATGCCCTGCAGGTTACATTCCCTCCTCTCGCTCGTGCTTCCTGACACTCTATACGTGCGCTGTCACAAGCCTCAGACATCATCTGCGGCGACAGGCATCACCTGACAGCTGCTCCATCAGGCTACCTCAGTCTGTGGTGTGTTTTTATCAGTTAATACAACAGTTTTAGAGCTCATAGCATGGTCGGATTTCTATTTTAGGCACAGGAAGTGGAAGTGAAGAAGATTAAATATTTTCTAGCTCTCTGTTTAGTAGCAAAAGATGAAAGGAAATAATTGTACTACTACTACTAATAATATGAATAATAACAACAACAACAATAATTATCATCATCATTATTATTATTACTGTTGTTGTTGTTGTTGTTGTTGTTGGTTCTGCTGTTAGTCGTAGTATTTTGTACGGTGAGTTACAAAAGCTCACTGCAGCATCCTTTCGTAATTCTTCCTGACTGACTGCGGTATCACAGTGCCTGAGATGCTGCACTCGGCTCCGGCAGTACTTCTCATGTGCAGCAGGTGGCAGTGTGCGCCTTGCTGCAGAGGCTAAACACAGAAGGACAGGGGGGCTGCGTCGTTGTGATGCCTCCTTCATGTGCTGTCGGATTTATGGAAACTGAGGGTTGAAGATTGAACTTGCGGGCTGTGGTGCTACGAGGTAAATGTATTTATCAGAGCGTGGAAGGCGTGTCAGCAGTTAATGGATACTGGTTCAGTATCATTTAATGCTTTAGGAAATAAATATATAAATAAAATAGACTAAAACAAAAAATGTCTATCACATAGCCCTTGCACATCCTTCCATTATTTCAGTACCTGGCTGACCCTAGAACAGCTTCAACTTAATGCTTCAAGGCATATGTTCACATTTGGATGTATCACAGTCAAATGGTGACATTATTTATTTCTATTTTTATTTTTTTACTTGCCACCTGCTAATTATAAATAGGAATCCAGGGCAACTACTAATTATTAGGCTCCTCTAGGAATAGTCTTTATTTGTAAATGTAGATTTGGATGTAAAAAGCTGTTTTTAATCTTTTTTTTTTTTGTTTATGCCATGAAGCATATCACTCATGGCTTCAAGAAGTAAACCACGAGAAAGCCCTGAGATGTGGAAAATATTAAACGGATCGTGGTTTGACAACACGGCGGTGGGGTGAGGGTATTTCCCACATCCATTGAAGGCAGCATTATTTTTTTCTTCTTCTTTGTGGTTTTATATTGAGGCTGGCATCCGGTGTTAAATAGGGATTAGCGCCACTGTTGTCTACACAGTCTTGTGTTCCTGCACTCATTCCTCAGAGTGAGACAGATGTACCAGATACACACACATTTCATGATTCAGCTTGCCTTCATGTAAAGCTGATGGCCTTTTTCCAGTCCAGTTTTAAACTACGGCCAATGAATTCCTCTTCAGTTAATATGAAGGTAAATAATCTCCACTTAAAAGTTATGATTTTTATTTATTTATTTTCACAGTTTCACAGTTTCACAGTTTCATAGTTTCACAAAGTTTCACAGTTTCACATAGTTTCACAGTTTCACATAGTTTTACATAGTTTCACAGTTTCACATAGTTTCACATAGTTTCAGTTTCACATAGTTTCACAGTTTCACATAGTTTCACATAGTTTCACAGTTTCACATAGTTTCACTTTCACATAGTTTCACATAGTTTCACATAGTTTCACATAGTTTTAAATAGTTTTACATAGTTTCACATAGTTTCACAGTTTCAGTTTCACAGTTTCACATAGTTTCACATAGTTTCACATAGTTTTACATAGTTTCACATAGTTTCACATAGTTTCACATAGTTTCACAGTTTCACATAGTTTCACATAGTTTCACATAGTTTCACACAGTTTCACATAGTTTCATGGAGCCCAAAGTCACTGGCAGTACCCCTGCTGAGGAGGCTGCTATTTTAGAGTGGAGGCTGTAGTGGAGGTTTCACTCCTCGCTGGAAACACAGCAGGAGCATTTCAACGTCCTCCAAATTCTGCCGAAGAAGGCTCGCACACCCTTCTTCTTCTTCTTCTTCTTCTTGATGCCATCTGAGGAGTTACAAAGTGCTGAGTATTAAAACATGTTAACATATGAATCTCAATTCAAATCTTAGTCTCATAATTCCTCTTGTTATCAAAATGATCAACAACTCACTGTCACTCTCTGCAGGCTCTGTTCTGCAGACCTCCGCAGTCTGAGAAAAAAATAACACAGTATAGAAATAGCAAACATAAATAGAGGCACTAACACAAAAAGGACTTGGAAACTAATTATCTGACTTTAGTGCAGACATATTTGTATTTTTTTAGGCACTTCATTCTTACCGCATCACCACAGCAGCCTGAGATCTGTGTGATGAGGTTTTCCTCCTTCACAGCATCCTGAGTGAAGAGTCAGAGGGAAAACACACAGGCGGTTTATAATCTGACATTTCATTCACACACACCACACCATTTTTAGATTTGGTCTGTCTCCTACCTTACAGACGATGTGGGACATCACATCACAGTTGGAATCCTGAAGCAGGGACGCTCCCTTCCCAGAATCCTTTGCTGTGTTGTAGGGCTCGCCGGCCGCAGCAGTCTGGACTCCTGGGCCCATCTGCTGGATGGCAGAGACCACAGCCTCCCTGGCGGTGAAGAAGCTCTCGTCAAAGCCCACCAGCTTGAAGAAATGCAGCTGCACAATAAAGCTCTTGTAGACCTGTGCCACGGCCTCTTTGGCAGCAGATGCAGACATACATCCCAGTACATCAGACGGGAAGTGCCAGAATTCAAAAAGGCCAGGAGCTACTGTGCTGGCCAGCAGTTTGCTGATTTCAGCAGCAGCAGCTTCGGCTCTGCTTCGCCCAGCAGCGGCCGTGGTGAGACGCTGAGCTCGGAAGAGTCGCTCAGAAACCTCTGGTTCCTCCAGGAGGGAATCCAGAGCAGCTCTCACCACCTGGGCTACCAGGCTGCGAACACGCTGCTGAAGCATCTCCAGCAGCGAGGGGAAGCCGCTGTGTTTGTGCAAAAATGGAGCAGCTCTGAGGAAGGTGGACAGGAAGGACAGGAGGATGGCCTCCACTTTTTCCTCTGCTGCTGGGCGGATGGCTGAAAGCAGCATCTCAAGGCCCTCCAGTGTGATCTTCATGTGAGCGGGACAGAAAGAGTGAAGCTGAGTGACTGCTACATTACAGTTTCTACAGCACACAATATGAATATTTCTAACTCTTTAGAAAATGTTCCTTAACAAATGACTGACAAAGCATCAATTCATTTTTAAAAGATGATCATTCCTACACTTCCTATATGTTCATAAAGTAGATACAATTATGTTTATAAATGTATGATAACTATTTACAAATAAGTAAACATATCCAAATGATCTTTGCTTTATTTATAAATGTTAAGTGCTTGTAAATATGAAAGAAAATTGACTGAAATAGTTGTGTATA
>OMLB01056147.1:9777-23393 GCA_900302555.1 Myripristis jacobus
GACCCGCGGTGTCTGCTGACTGACACAACTAGAGACTGCTGGATTTCACAGACTCCAACTTCAAACCCGTGACAACTGACTGACAGCTTACTGAGGGCTGGTTGCTGGCAGGGAACACATGCTTTATTTACCAGCCAGCAGGGGTTGGCTCACCGCGTTATGGATTGATATGGACAGCTTTGAAGCTAATTTGGACGGATTTAGAAACTAAAGGCAGCCTAATAGAAAAGCCTGACTATAAACCCAAACATATACATATATGTGTATAAATCATATGCATCGAAACCATATGCAAAATCCAAGCATACTGTATTCAGATAATTTGTTACAGGCATCATAAAGGTGTGGTTTTCCAAGTCCAAACACCACACAGAGCATCATGTCTGCTGCTGTTAATCATGTGCAATATTTGATGACTGTACATTGCGCCTTTTGTTTATTATTTTTTTTTCACAATGAAATTAAATATAACTTTTTAAACTTGTGAGATAATTTTCATTTCCAGAATTTATTCAACAGTACATGCAATAAATTTACCACAATTTGCTATGTTTGATTTTGATTTTTTGTACATTTATGATAAAACCCCACAACTTATCATATCTTGGAAAAGTGTGTATCTTCGGTGATGATGTCACGCTGAATGAGTGGGCGTGTACAAACACGTTCACTGCCAAAACCGCTACGTTAAATCAAATTAAGGAGGCAAGAGGCTGTCTAAACGTGCTGTTTCACTGTGACTTTAAGAAGCAAGCTGTGCATGTGTGTGTACATGTGGAGGGGTGCCACCCGTGCATGCAAGCGCCTTACCTTTGCATAGCGTATCTGCAGTGCCCCCGTGTCCAGCTGTTTGACCCTGGAGTCGTGGGTGGACACCAGCACACCGTCCTTCCTCCACAGGATGGTGGGGGTGGGGTTACCCGACGCCAGGCAGCTTAAGACCACTGTGCCATCGACAGCTACCGTCTGATTGGTTGGGCCCTGGCGGACAACGGGCGGAGGGCGGTCTGACACGACTGTGAAAGAGAGTATTGGAATTGTATTGCTTAATGTGGAGGGGGCAGAAAAACAAGAGAAAAAAATGCTAAATGTCCATACGCTGCAGCGGGGAGGGCAGCAACAGAGGATTCAGACAATTATCCAGCATGTTTGGGGAAATATACAAAAGGAAAAGGGGGGTGAGAATCTGACAAACAGCATATAGCTATGTAAGCCTGTGAAGAGCGCAAGGGTAGTGGGAGAGAACGAAATCCAATTCTAACAACTGGAAGCAATTTTCTAATCATTCAGCAGCAGGAGTTGACCTTAGCCAAATAAAAGCAGCGTAATTAAAATAAAACTGCCTCAGATACTTCAGTCTTCTCACTGCAGCTCCACCAGACGCCTGGCACCACGCACACGGGCACTCGCAGCCAGCCAACAAGCCCTCGGCCCATCCCCCAGCCATAAAACACGGAACAAGGGGGGGAAATGCTTAAAAACATCCATGCAGCACAGACAACATTATTAGCATTAGGACTAGCATTTCAACTCCTCCCCCTGCTAGTCTGTGAACCCTGGGTGTTCACAAACACACACAACAAAGAGACAGAGAGAGAGAGAGAGGTTGAGGAACAGAGAGGGATGCACAACGCTGAGAAAGAGAGAAAAAGACAGAAGACAAAAGAGAGAGAGAGGGAGTGAGAAATGGGAGAATTTAATTGCATGCACCCCATAACGTTTCCATTTTTATTTTGTCTCCAGCGAGTGCGATCCATCATTGCTGCTACTGTAGGTTATCCGACTGGCTATGATCATTATTATTCATCCCAGCAATTGATGACCAATTCCTGCCAGCCCTGCTGATTTACAAGCGAGCTGTATTCAGTGAGAAGCAATGAAATTAAAACCTAACACAGTGTAAAAGCAACACATAATGATGTATGCGTGTGTGCATAGTCCGTCAGAACCATACTGTGGCCTAATCTCTGGGCCGCTTTGTCTTTGCTTTGGTACTGGGGATGGTGCAATTACTAAAACATTGTCAGCATGACCTGTAATTACCAGATCTGCCTGCGGAGAGGTAGTGGCCTCAGAGTGGCCTGCTCACTTTAATAACTGTTATTATTATACAGAGAGCGAGAGAGAATGAGAGAGCAGGGGACGGAGAGACGGAGAGAGTGCACCGGTCCAGGCTTGATATGAAGAAGGATGCTTAGGTGAATGACGGGATGAATCTAGGTGTGTCGCAGACAAAATAATAGCAGCCCGGATCACTGTGGGAATGGTGGGAATGAAGCCAAGGTGAGTCCACCAGGCTGACAGGGATTGGCTAGTGGAGTAATTAGAGGACCCAATCCAGACCTCACCACACAACCACAGTCTTCCAACGGTAGACAGCAGCAAGCCAGCCATAGAATACCAAAGGAGACACTAGCCAGTGTGAAGGCTACGAAGCCAACCAGAGAGCCAGGGTCTGGGTGCACAGGCACCAGAGAGTCTCTACCTCTGACAGGAACACACTGAGCAGGCCAGACCAAACCTCACAAACCTCAATTCGGATATTAATATGCTCTACAGCACAACCACAGCATATCGGATGAACAGTATTATCCTTATGAGCCAAGGATTTACTGAAATACCAATATTTATCCACTAAAGTTTTCTTTCAATGTTCTTGCTCCTTGAGGCTTTGGTGCGTCCAGTAACTCTGTATTAAGGGCTGTCGCTCACCATCAGTGACCTCTAGCAGAGCCTTGGTGATGACACTACCAGCGATGTTCAGAGCCTGGCAGCTATAGTATCCCACGTCTGAGCGCTCAGCGTCGGTGATGGTCAGGTCCCCCGTCTGGGACACAGAGAAGCGGCTGGACGGCTGAGGAGGCTGGTAGGAGAACAGCAGGTTCTGCCGGGAGGAAGAGAAATCGCATGCAGTCAGTCGTGCACTCCTAAAGGCTGTGTGGTTAGAATTTTCACTCCAAAATCGGATATCCATCATTTGAAAAACTTGGAGCTTACTTGCAGAAAATGATAGTATGGTATATGGTATGGCATGAAATGAAAGCATCTATCTTGAGCTATAGGCTATCTTAAGAACTATGTCTAGAAAATAGTTATGCTTTTAAAAGGAGAGCCATTTATACGAATCAGCGCAGTTTTTTTCAGAATGAGAATACAGCATTTTGGAGTGAAAACCTGGAATTATCTTATTCTGTATTTGGTTCTTTCTGTTTTACTTGTTAGCCTTTACTATCATCTTTACAGTAAGCACTCATACTGTACTGTACACGTGCTGCCCTCACCTGACTGCCCTCCCGCTGCCAGAAGATGGCAGGCTGGGGGTTTCCGGTGGCCTCGCACTGGAAGGTGACGGTTCGGCCGACTCCCACCACCTGGTTCCTCGGTCGCACCACAAAGGCCGGGGGAACTTTGGGACAGGCATGACAGTGGTTAACCGAGCAACAGACAAAGAATAAACAGAGCAGATATCATAGTTGTGATCTACTACAGTTAAAAATGGTCTGCATTATTTGAATGACAAACAAAAGAAATTTGACTGAGAAAGCAGCTATGGTGCCTGTACTCAAATTGGCTGTTCAGATTCAGGGTATCTTTCTTTAAACTTTGCATGGTGCATTGAAGATAAAAGAGGAAACTGATCAAACCCATGATGCAGCTGTATATATTATAGATGTAATGAATAGAGAAAACACGCATTATTCTCATGCCCCTTCATTTGCATGGGCAAGGGCATGGACCATTAAAATTTACATGGAAATGGGGGATAAATTTGAGCCATCTGTCCATGCTGACACCCTCCAATAGTACCCTCCAATAGCCTCAACCAGGATGCAGCATCCATGCATCTTAATGACAAATTTCATCTCAGACTAAGCGCGGGGTCACAGCCCAATGTCATCTTCCCAGGTCTACAGTGACACGAGGCCTTGCTGTACTAATCGGCGATCCATGCATGGAAGCACACTCTGAATGCAAAGGTCCAGAGGCTGGTCAATTTGCACCTCCATTTCCGAGGACAACACACATGTCCTCGAAATATCATACATCTACTCACGTCTAAATTATGTTTTAGATATGGGCTGTTTTATCTAAAAATGAAAGCAATCTGAAAACTGTCAATTGAAATACAGGCATGATTTGTCCACGTGTAAGACGGGGTGTTTGGTAATGCATAAAGGAACACAAAAGAGGAGGAAGTAATAGAATGAAATGATGTGGCTTTACCTTGGCTGCCCAAGCTGAGCATATTTTTACCCATTAATGTCCTTTTGTCACTGTTGCCCATGACAACAGAAACATGAGGTCTTATTGGAGGGTGGAGAGGTGATAGAAGGAAGATGGAGGGGGTTGTGACAGCTTCCTGTCTCTGTCAGGGCGGTGAATAGGTGACGGGTGACATTTCAACTTACCAGACACGACTAAAAGGAAACAAAAACACAACAACAGAAACCCAAAGATGAATAAATAAATAATAAACACCATGACACAAAGAGGAGAGATAAGGACGACAACAATGTGATGTTCATGGGTAAAAATAATCATGTCATTATAATTCAGTGACTATGAGATGTGGCGTATTACACACTCAATTCAAACCCCAGAGACCACATGATGCACACAGTAAAAGTGATTACCACAAATTGACACGCAATGTATTTGAACACAGACACAACAACACGGTTTTATTCGGCGTTCACTTTAGGTTGTGGGAGATGTTCAGGGACAGGAAAGATGTTGAAAAGATGAAGTTTAGGAAAACAAAGGTAGACACCCTCATGACATAAACAAGACATATGCTGTGTATTTTTCAACATGATGTATTTTTTCCCCCCTCACAGGTGCTGCGTGAAGGTGGGAGCATCTCTGCACCCGTAATGAGGTTTAGAGCACCCCGAGGATCACACAGTCTCTCAAACACAGCCTTGCATATGTAAGCCCGGGCCATAAAAACACAAGGTGAATGTTAACTGTCACTCTTTGGCCATAAATCTCCCCCAGCCAATCACTCACCTTATCTAATCTGTCTGCTTCAACGGCTCCCACGGAAACATAAACGCTGTCAGTCAGAGTAATGACCAGCCCCTCCCTCCTCCCCCTGCCTATCACTGGCCTTTAAAATGCAGATAAGGCTCACATCAAAAGCTCCCACAAGAAGACGCTATCCTCGTTCTGGACCAGAGGAGAGGCTATAGATGCACACAATCACACACACACACACACCCATACCGACTCACACATACAAATACGCAAACTCCCCCACCCCCTACACACATCCATTCATGTGTGTCTAAGCCTTTAATTAGGTAACCCTACCTCTTCAATGCTGCTATGATCACAGAAGTGGACCTGGAGGGAAAAGTGAGCCTTAAATCTGACCAGGCTACTTTGGTTTTTGCAGGCATACGGCGCAGAAGGGAGTCTCAATCAATAAGGTAATCACAGAGAATAAGGGAAGCGCACTGAGCAGTGTGGCCTCCAGCCCACCGGGGGGCAGGCTATGAGCCAAAGACCACGGCACAGATGTTAATGGGGATTTGAGCAGCGCTGCCGTCCAGCAGGCCTGACATCAACACTAGACTGGAAGTGCACGCTGAGGATTTAGTGTGATTAATAGGAGCTCCCATTGGGAGGCCTGCAGCAGCGCGTGTGAGGCTTTAAACGCTCCATCCCACATTGTATACAGTAGATCAGCTGCACTGCGGCCATCACAAACAGTTTGTGGCAGAAATCAATGCACAATAAAGGTGAATCTGACAGTAAAATGCAGTCACATGGAGAGATACAGAGAGCAAGTGACACAAAGGTTCTGCATGTGATGCTTCACCTTTTCAGGATTTCTCATCTCGACTGCATGGAGGCTGCTGACCTGATAAATATGAGAACAGCTGACAAGAAGTTTCCTCACATTCAAGCTCTTTTGGCACCAGTTCCAAGTCTCCCTCCAGTCCCTTTACATGGGTTATTAGCAGCTCTGCTCTGGGGACTATCAGTCCATTCAAGACTTTTCTAAGCATTAACCATAAATCACAAATCACTGGTAACAGTAAACTTAACCAGCTGTGAAAAAACAACAACAAAAAAGCACATTTGTTTTCTTAATTATCTTTGCAGCGCATTCCAAAATAATGTATTTACACTCCTGTGAGGAAAATCCCTGGGTGAGGTCTCATTTACTAAACCTCAGCACTATCTAACAACACCAGACCATAATGCCTTTATCTGAAAACCACACACACACACACACACACACACACACATAGCTGAACAGCCCATCTCACTACAACATTCTCATGTGGCTTAGATTAATGATTTTACAATGAAGCCATAAATATGACTGGTGACTTAGGCGATTATGTGCTTCCTCTATCAATAAATGAAATATTTGACTTGACATATTTATAAGTCCAAAGGAGGTGTAGCAGACTGACAAACACACGTGTAAGACAGTAATTCACTGATTAAGTTAGTAACGAGAGCCCGGGCACACAGAAAGAAAAATAGCCCAGGGCGCCACCGCACAATGTCCACATTGTTCACCGACAGAGTTTCACACCTTCCTGCAGCCAGATTGTCAAACCTGGCAGTGGAAGGTGTGAAACTCTGTCCATATAGAGCTTGATTCTTATTATAATTTGTCCAGCTCTTGCAGGGGATTTGCTTTTAAAGACACTCAATGCTACACGGCGCAGTATATTTCTAATATCATTTCCATACACCGCGCTGCCACAATAAACAAATTGCATAGCAGTTCCCTTGAGAGTGACTTCTGACGGTTAAAGCTTTTTGTTGTTGTTGTTTTTTTTCACTGCAGATTCGATTGGTTTTACTGTTCATCTGCCGATCAAAGACTTGGCACAAAACTTGAGCTCTATGAATATTTACATTAATTCCAGTTAGGCCTCAAAAATCAGATTACCCATATTGTGGTGCGGTATTCTTTGCCAGCAGTTCACTACCACTGAAATTATATTATTAAGCCAGCGCTTCAGCTATTCAAGAAATCTCATGCAATGCTTCAGCAAGCTTGCGATTCTGTGAGTGTTGATTTAAGGCAAGAATATTCTTGATCTCCTGAAGCTGCCGACAGCACAATGATTTCATTACCTACTCCTCTGACAGCCATCAAGCAGGGGACAAATAGGTCACGGCTAAGCCAACAGACTACTTCCCCGCCACACTACCATTGTCTTCACTACTTCAACGATTCCTTACACATCGGCTCTGCTACTCTGGCCCATTTAGACCTACAATTACCCGGCTTTCCTTTCCTTCCCTATGCCTGCGTCTGTAATTAGAAGCATGTCATTTCCGGGCGTGGGACTGTGGCCTGCTTGTCTTTAATTAGCTGGACTACTTAGTGCCCACAACCTCCCTGGCCTCCTTGTGTCCTGGCCTGGATGAACCTCGCGGATCTCAAAGTAGATGGAAAAGGTTCTAGGAACTGAAAAATCCTGACAGACTAGAAGCGGAGACATCGGTCCGATCTAGCCGTGAGAGCAGAAAAGACTATTTGCTGCAGTATGCCTTTCATCTGATGTTACATCTAGGAAAGCATCTGCTTTTGTCCTTTAAACCTAAAGCCAAGGCTCTTCTTCTAGTCTATTCAATTTCATATGCCTTTACCTCATTCACCATGCCTTTTTCGCTCTCTCATAACATTGAGAGCTGAGATAAGAAGTTGCGTGTCATGACAGAAGAAAAGGAGGTCAATTACATTAACCACCGTATCTTCTCCTTGCTTGTGCGTGCGGGCCTTCGGGAATTAGCCTGAGGTCAGGACAGTCCGCTTCATCGAGGAGACGGGACGGGAGGATTTATCCTCTCAAATACGATTCGAAGCCATGAGAACAGCTTATCGAACCAGCGCATCGATGCTGTTCCTTTTCATTAACAAAGCTTTCATCAGGGAGAGGGAAAACGTGGAGAGAGGCAATAAGACAGGTAGATATATTGACAGGCTTATTGACAGGTGTGCCTAATCGTGCTCCTCAAAGCAATCCAAAAGAGCGCTGGCTTGTGAAGAAAATGAAGAAATAATTGCAAAGAGCAGTCATGTGAAAATGAGGTATCTTTGCTTGTGGGTGGGGGTTGGCGGGAGAATAGAATTATCTTGTCTCTTTATATCTCCGCTGGGTCGACTCGTCTCTGCTGGGAGTGACATTAATATGACTGACCTCGCCACGGAAACCTCTTTCTCTGCACACACGCTCCACCACCATCACCCAGGTCCCAATTCCCACTGCGTTCTGCACCACTGGTGAGCCACCACCAACATACTCACTATCCCCTCCACCCGATCCCCATCTCCCACGCACCAAACCTCCTCCTCCTCCTCCTCCTCGCCGCCCTCCTTCGTCACCCTACTCCCAACATTCCCATTAGTTTGGCGTTAAATGGCCCCTGTGTTCGTTCGGTTCTCAGGAGGGTTTGGGGGGTGATCCCAGCCCCCAGTTCTACTGAATGGTTTCTTTCTGAATGTTCACGCTCTGTGACCGGCTGCTTTATATTCTAACTGTGTTAATAGGATGTCCAATGGCGAGGGGACCACAGGAGACACAGAGCTACTCCATAGGCTCACAAATGGTACTGTACTGTCTTAAACCTGGAGGAGGAGCGGCCTCCGGAGAAATGCCACTTGTGCAGAGCAAATGAAATCGATTACTGTTGAGTTCCCACGTGAGCGACGCTACAGCTGCTATGGATTTTTGCATTCTCTTTTTTATTAGAAATCAATCAGCTAATTGAGAGAGAAGAGTTGAAAGTGATGACCATATAGCGCCGGAGCTAGGGGCTATTATTGTGGTGTGGCCGTGCTTAAATTGCATCTGAATCAAACAACACACAGAAACGGAGAAATGGGGCTGCATTTAAAATGACACATAAAAACACACAGAAAACCATTAAGTCCCAGCCCTCAGAGGGACGTGTGAGTCAATGAAAGATCTGTTCAAGTGAAGCATTTAGGTGTGAAGCTGAGGTCTGCAGCAGAGCTCTTTGCTCTTACCGTGGACGGTGAGCGTCGCCGATGCCTCCGCCTTGCCCACCATGTTCTCCGCCACGCAGGTGTACGAGCCCACATCGGCCGAGGTGAGTCGCCGGATCTTCAGGGTGTGGTCCTCGCGAATCTCATATCTGGATCAAAATGGGTGTTCGCATATCACAAATCTGGTCATGTGCAGCAGATCAAACGGAGACAGCGACACGGAGAGCGAGTGAGGAAGGTGTTTTGTGATGAAAGAGGGCCGCTTGATGAGTCATACCTTCCTTTGGGGAGGTCTCCATCCTCTTTCCTCCAGCGCACAGTGGGAACTGGGTCGCCGCGGGCCTCACACCTAAACTCCACACTCTGGTCCACTAGCACCACCTGGCTGCCCGGACGGCGAACAAAGCTGGGACGCTCTGCGGGCACGTGAACGGCGCACACAATAAACATCAACAGCACACAGAGCACAGTGTGTTAGTGCCGCATTTATGTGATAACAGAGTTAAAGCAATCAAGTCTCAAATCTCTGGCTTTGAGTTAGTTTCCGTTACTAAATTGGCAAAAATATCCTGGTTTTGTGCTTTATTATTAAGTTTAAGAGCTGGGTTTGAAATCAAATTAAAGGTTGGATTGCGCTCAACGGAAAGAGGCATTTTGGAAAGAGAGTTATGCCATATTGTCTCCTGCTGTGTTTAGTTTTGGGTTGCTCTGTGCCATCAGCTGGGTATTAGACCCTGTCTTGTCCTGTGTCCTTCGTGTCCTAACCCGTCAACAGCTGTGTCCCGTCCTGGGAAAGGTCTGCAGCGTGCCATTAGGTGGCTATCGTCTCGTCACGCCGCATCTTGTTCACAACGTCTATCTCTGCTACAGACCTGGCTGCATTTACAACCCTGGCTGGCTCGTTTTGTTTTTCTCCACATGTGTAAATAAGGAAGGCCAACCAAATCAAGAAGGGATCTGCTTCTGATAAATACGTATACAGGCGTGCTAGGACAAGGAAACAGCCACAATAGCCACAGCCATTACATGAGACAGCACAGAGAGATGGGCAGAAGACACGAAATACAGGAAACAGGACAGACACATTACAGCACTGATGGTTCAATGGTCTAATGGTACAAGGTCCTCAGTACACAGGACAAATTAATCTAAATTACACAAGACGGGGCATTTCAGGGCCCTTGACAGGAAATTATCTAACTCCTATCTAACCATTTGCTAAATCCAGCCCCCCAAGGTCCACCTCCGACTCGGGACACTGATCCCCCACAGTGAAGGCACACAACAACACTTAACACTACACAGAGAGTACTTAGCAGATTCCTAACTACTTCCATTTCTTTCTCTATGTTCTCTATTTCTCTATATCTCTCTGTTCTCCTATCTTTGTTTTTTTTAAGATTTCCCAGGAGTCGCTATCTTCTGCTGCCCACTCAGACAGACTTTTGTAGCTATGAACTGGCCTTTTCAAGGACTGACAATATTATTTCTGAATGTGTAATCATTTATCTTATAAGGAAAAACTATGCAGACTATGTTGTTGTTCCTTCCAGCAGAGATTATAAAAAGTCTGCAGGAAAAACACGAGGAGGAGGAAGTGAAAAGGCTGCCTGTAAAATCAGGATTCTTGACACGAGGGAGAGCCGAGGGGTCAGAGGTCACCCGTGGTGAAATGGGGTGCAGCTGGTCAGAGGAGAGGGTCTGATGGGACTGGCGTGACACTCATAGGTAAGTGTGAGATTGGAGGTCATCTCATACTCTATCTGATAAGGGTCAGTGACACTATTTAGTTTCCTGGGAGACAGACACTCAGAACTCAACATCTGGAGTCTGTTTCTCACTGCAGACAAACAGAGAGGACAGGGAATGTGTGTGTGAATGTGTGTGTGTGAGTGTGTGTGCATGTGCATATGTGGGGTTGTGCAATGCAGAAAGCTCCATCTTCAGCCATTACGTCTTATATTTAGTCTTAAAATCTTCGAACAAGTGAAAAATATGCCAGTGGGATGAGATAATCCCACATTGTCAATGCTCATCAATTTATTTTTAGAACTAGTGGGCTGATCTGCCTTATTCTGCCTTGTTTCAACGTATTTTTTCTTGCTCCCAGAAAAATTCCTGAACCAAGTGAAAGTGCACTGGAAACAAGTGGGGTTATCTCAAACGACGTGCAGATTTTTTCACTTACTTTTAGAAACATAAAATATTAAACGCTGAGACTGACTGACTTGTTGTGATTAAGAGTTTTTGCAGTGATGTGCAGCGGTTGAAGTCGAGTCTTGACTGCAACAAGTTGAAACTGCACTGGAAAAGTGGGATTTTTTTCCCCACAAAATGTTAACACTGAGCATGACACAGAATCATTTGGAGAAGGAGGTTTTTCCAGTGGATGTGACAAAACGAGAGGAGATAGCAGGTAAGGATAGCCATGAGGAAAGCGTTGATTACCAAGCACGGTAAGTTCAGCAATTTCACTTTCTCGTTCGCCGACCATGTTGGTGCCGACGCACACGTACTTCCCAGCGTCACTCTTTCGGGCATTGGTGATCATCAGCTTCCCTCCACGTATCTGAAGAATAGAAGAGAAGGTGAGAGGTTAAAACTGGAGAGAGCGAACAGTAATGGTAGACTTGAGGCACAAGAAAGAAGAGAAAGCGGCAAGGTTTACACATTACAAAACATTTCCTGATTGCTCTCAACATTGCCTGCAAGAATTTCCTATCTGAAAAGCCATTACAGCAGCATGATGAAATGCAGCACTTACAGACACGGAATAGACGAACGCTGAAAACCTCCTTTCTTTGCGCTCTTCTCTGAGCTCAAACAGATAGAGACCAACTGGACCACTATATCTTTCTACCCTTTTTGTGCTGTTCCCACTTAACTTCCACTCCAGGTCTAAATCACTATCAGTCAGCCTGTTCTTCCTCAGGGTAAGCCTAGCCAAAATCCACTTTCCCAATCCAACACAACCACAGCTCCCTGAGGGAACACCTGAGGCACTGCAGGACTGCAAGCACTTCTCCAGTTGCCACGGAAAGCTCCAGGACAGCTCTATCTTCTGTTCAAAGAGCGGTTTTCTTATGTGCACATACAACTGTGAGAGCAAGCACGCATTTATCCGTGCACACATGAACAAGCGCACACACACACTCGCACACACACGAGAGTGAATGTGTGTTTGTCCAGGTGAATGTGATGTCTGTTATTTCCCAGGGCTTTGATTACAGGCCAGAGGAGGTGCTTTGTTCTCAGGCAGTCAGGAAGGCAGCCCCGGCCCCAGCGCAGGCCCCTCAGCCCCTCACTGAGCTGACAGCCATGCCAGTCAGAGCAGGGGCAGACAATAGCACGGTGAACCAGTGATCTCTCTGCTGTGATGGGGCTTAAGGTTTTAAATGCACACCTCACCCTGCAAGCCCGAGACCACCATCCACATGCATGTAATCAATCCCCTTATTAGAGTACCTGACACACCGTGCTATAAAGGCAAAGCGAATGTGCTTTCCCCCCCCGACTACAGTGTTTTGCTCCATCCCTCTTACTGTTCACTTGCATGATATGTTATGTCTCACTCAATCTGCTTCATTGTAGTAAACACTTGTCGTGCCCACGCTGCAGGTGAGAGCAAATCCGCTTCATTCACAGGGATTGAAACCTTCCGTGCCAACAGCACAAAATTACAAAAGTCTGCTGAGTGAATTATTATTTTTTTTTCCTTTTTGAGATGAAAATTTCTAGGAGAATTTAATACACTTCTGTGACATGCCAGTGCTTTTAAAGGGGCCATATGTAAGGTAAAGCTAGAAGTTACTTTCAAAACACCACAAGTAATTAAAGCCAAGCCTATTTCTACGGAGGATGGAGAGCGACGTATTAATAAATATATGTTTCATTACATCTATCAATAAATACTCGGTAATAAATCTTTCAACAGATCCACAAATATTCAGCAAGTATGTCAATAAACCATTAAATAAAATGTAAAACGAATTTCTCAGTAAATCACTCATGCATTTATTGCCATATTTATTGACAAATTGAAATATTTAAGTATTCACTGATGGATTTAATGAATGATATATTTATTAAGATGTCGCTCTCTCTGCACCACATACAGTGTTTATGGATTAGTCAGAAATTTGGGGATAACACCCTCTGTGGCATCACTTTTGGAAGCGTATTTATGTCACTGATATTAAATTGGGTTTATTTCTGAAACTGGTTTGCTTGTTTATGTCTATGTTGTTAAAGTCTTAAGTTCAAAGGTATGGTATTTTACAGCCCTGCACTCCTCAAATCCACCTTTACTGTCTGTATTCACCTCTGATATGCACAAAAAAAAATGGATTTTGTTTCCAGAGAGTAGCCAGGGGAAGTCGAGGATCCTTGAGGGACAAGTCGACTTCGCAACCGGACACATTCTTCAAGGTTCTGAGACATTCCTCAGCCCTTCACCACTGTTTAATATTCATGGTAAAACAAGAGGCATGGGGGCATGAAGAGGCTGCACAGAGCTGGCTTATTTAGGACACCCCGTGGTGCGAGCAGGGTTTGAAGTGTCATTATGTTACTGTTTGTTTGAGGAAAGGCTTAACAGCTAAAACAGTGTGACACTCACAAAGGCCCAAGGTCA
>OMLB01056147.1:23431-36838 GCA_900302555.1 Myripristis jacobus
GGGGGGGGGGGGGGGGGCTGTTGGTTCCACAGGGCTTCGACATGAGGATCCACTTTAAGCCCGAGCCCACTCTATCCATTTTCTTACCTCTGTGCGTTTGCTGCGTTTTCTCCACTTTCTCCACAGGCATATTTGGAGTGCCAGAGCAGCGGGGAGAGTTGCCAAAACTGAGCGAATGCAGCAGCAGTCCTCTTTTTCTCTCCATGCACATCCTCCCCGCACCACACAGCACAACACAGAGGCTGCTGAAAGCCACAGCAATCTGACCATTATCCCTGCATTACGGAAAGATGGCTCTATCCTGTTGCCTTTTGTCTCATGTCATTTGGCAGTGCTGATAATGCAAAACCCCCATTCAGCACGTACTCTGTTGGTATTCACACAGCAGTTCATTTCGCAGGCTGATAATTAGCCACAACTACTGCACAAAAGCAGGGAGGACAATGTGCTGCATGTTGGGCACTTATGATGTCGCTGACTGATTCTTGCTCCAGGCAGAACATGGTCTAGACTCTTTTTCTTTTCTTCCTGTTTCTTCCTTTATCCTGCCCTCATCATTCCTAAAAGACCTGTTTGACTCAGGCGTGAAGGACATACCCAGCTGCTGCCAGTGGTACTGCAGCATTAGACCTTGCTTCATTTTGTTTATGGCTCAGTGGGAAAGTTTTCACCACCAGTCCACATGCAGGCATGAATATGTCTAAGATGGCACACAGCATGTCACTGGTGTTTACACACAGCTGAGTAAAGTAGATAGGAAAACAGAAGGGCTACATCTCTGATGTCTCTGCCTCTCTGAAGTTTACTGCCCTGCTCTTTATGCTGGAGCCGCCAAAGCCGGGCCGACCCACCCCAGGCAGCGCTGTACAGAGACTAAATCCCCACCGCAGGTGGTTAGGGAGCTCACTCTGATCACCACTGATCACCAAGGCGACTGCACGTTCCAACATGTTGCGTGGTGGGGAGGAATGGTCTGAACCCAGCACAACAATGTGAGCTGGCTGAGGGGCCCTTTGAAGAGCTCAGCTGTTCATCACATTATGGATCTTGGCTGTCTCCCGCCCTCTGCTCCCCCTCCCACCATCATATTCAGTCATACGCCTTTTACACTGACCTAAAATCCCACCACCATCTGGAACCTGAGCTCGGTGTAAATGGGTAAACCCGGCATTTTTGTCCTCACATTACAAAGCCTGAAACAGCCCTGGGTAATTGTCAGCTACGGCTTCAATTGGCAGAAATGTAAACTGGTCACCTGTTAATTTTTGAACCATGCAGACACAATGACACACAACATGCTATATATTGCAGTTTGGGAATCCTAACTTCAGTGTAACATTAACCTATGCAATCGGATACATTACTAGTAAACACCCATCTTTTGGATTGGGCTTTGATTTATGTTGATAGTCTAGTTAAGATGGAAGAAGTTGAAGAAAATGCTGCGTTTCAGTCAGAGTGTAAAACTGTGACACCAGTTAACCTGGAAATGAAATATGAGGTCTGGCACTTCTGCTAAAGTAAATGGTGCTACCCTCTTTTGTTTTCCAGCATGTCGTCCTGGCAAAGAAAAAAACCTGTGAAACCTGCTTGCTTGGTGTAAAAGTGGTATTGGATCAAACGTCTGACGCTATCCCAGGATCAGCCGCCTTTGAATACTTCTTTAGCTGCCAACACAAGCACGCTCACGACATTATCCAGTCCATTCATTCTCCCATGTGTCAGCTCAGTCAATTGCACATGGATGGTCATTCTTTATGTCTAGCACTACTCTGAAAGTGCCCATGTGGGAACACTCTCTGTGTGAGTTCTCGTCTTCGCCCGGCTCTTTACTAGGAGCAATACAAACTGGTCCAGCTGGTGTTGTTAAAAAACCTATCGCTAACCAGACAAACCCTGCTATCAGTCCCTCAGACTGCCCAAAAGTGCTCCAGGCTACAAAGACACAAAGTCCAAGTCAATGCGCCTGTTTTACTGCAGCAGTTTCCTCGAAGGATTTCACACATCGCTGCACAAAATCACAAATACAACAATGACAAATACAAGTCCTCACCTCCAGCACGCAGGAGGTGAGATGGATGTTATTGTGGAAACCATTTATAAACAGCAAAACTAGCCGATGTCTGTTTTATTTAGTGGGGCTGCAGCATAAGTATGGGAAAGGCCCTGTGCAAGAGAGACATGCATAGCATTGAGTTGAAGCAGTACTGCTTTGTCCTCAAAGCACCTCTGCTTTAACACACTACGGTCAGCAGTGTCAGGCTGGTTTGGCAGTTGACGAAAAGCAAAGCTGAGAATGTGACAACATGCTGAACCAGCAATTAATGAGCACACAAAGGAGATCTCGCTGTTTTTTTGTTGGTTTTTTTTCATTTTGTTAAATATGCTGTCAAGAGTGTGACAGTGGGCATGAAATCAAAGGCAAGGGACAGCCCTCACACTATACCTGCATGAGACTGAAGCTCCAAAAGACCACGAGAGGTCAGATTTGGTGTGGAGGTTCCACACTTATCAGTGACTACTGACTGAATCAGGGACGAATATGATTTGATTCAATTTAAACTAGATTATGCGCTTGTTTCTTTCAATTATACTGCTCAGCAGCCAGACACGGCCTCTTAATCTTCTGCCAGTGTAGCTTACAAGCTGAGAGAGGAGGAGAAAGAGAGAGAAAGAGAAAGAAAAAGAGCGAGAGAGGCAGAGAAAGGGAGAGCGAGAGAGACTTAACACTGTTTATGACTTAGAATTGTGATTAGGGCTCAGTGTGCCCAGCCTCAACCAAACCTCAGTGAGCAAAGACCCTGTGTTTAGTCATGTACAATCCTCTGCTGAAGACAGCCAACAGTGATAAATCACTGTTTTGACTTCGCTGGTAATGAAAATGTATTGAGCACAACCAGCCAGCCAGGATTTCAGAGCTGTGCTGAAGGCATAAACATCTTTATTAGTATGGTGTATTTATTGTCCTGGGGAGATTTCATGTTCCATGACTGCATTGTAAGGTTGGCCATGGACGGCAGCTGAGGGCCAAACGACAGTATCTGACTACTTAACAACTGTCCAATGTAGAGCCAAAGCCCTAAAACCCCACGAGTCACAATGTAAGAATGAGATCCAGACCCACTGCTAACTGCTTCCTCCTCACTGCCTGCTTGTGTTAGCGCTGACTCGCAGCCTTTGCTTCCCTAAAGCACACATCCAATCAGTATAATCAAACACAACAGCTAAAAGTCTCTTCCCGCTTTGTAAGAATTACCATGTATAGAGTTGTGTCTGCTTGGAACTGACTATCCAGACGTTTTGTCAGCAAGCACGCAGAGCAGACGGATACTGCAGCGCTGGGTGTGCAACTGTCCTCATTAATGCTGATTAATTGGTGGTTGGTGTGGTTCTAAATCAGATGTAGAGAGTTGTTTGCATTCTGCGAGCGCTGCCGCTGCAACTGCTGCTGCTGCTGAGAGCAACTTTCTCCTCTTTGATTCTGGTCGGCTCATTTGCTCATCCCTGATCTGCGCGTCTCTGATTTCATCAGCGGTCCGTCCCCAATCAATGCACTTCTGCTGACTAATGGAGCAGGACTGGTTCTAAACCACAGTCATTAATGGATGTAGGGGCTGCTTTGATTTTGGTAATTGCTATATGAGAATAATGAGCCAAGAGAATCAATCTTTCAACAAACACTGAAGTGGCTGATAATGATTTGACCTGGATCACCGCATTGTCCTATCACATACATTTAAACACATCACGCTTATGCACAAGGCATCAATACATACTTCAGTCTATCTGTTAAAGTAACCACTGCAATGACAAAAGTATACTGTGGGTGTGTCAATGCACTGAATCTGAATTCTGCCAATTCAACTGCATCGATCTGCTGAAAGAAATAAACAGGCTGATTTGAATCGAATCGTTCATTGTTCTTAATCAGAATATTATGACCGCAACTGTTTTGTCAATATTTTTTAGAATACATAATGTTTAATTCACACCCCCAGTGTTTGTTACAGAGAAAAGAAAGAGTTAAAAGTCACTGCTCCATTGTATACTTACAGTGATTCTCTCATCCCTGTCGTCGATATTAGTACCATCTTTCTTCCATGATATGCTGGGTTCAGGATGCCCGCGTGGGGGCTGGCACTCCAAAACTGCCGGCTCTCCTGCTGCCACAATCACATCTGCAGGGTTTTGTCTGAAGTCATCACGCAGAACTGCAGGGGGGGGAGAGAGAGGGAGAAAAAAAAAGGTTAAAAATGCCAAAATGTCCACGCAATGAAACAAAAGTATCAGCAGAAAAAGAAGAGTTTAGAAGGCTGATGATTAAATTGGTAAATAAGATGCACTTAAACCTTAAGACTTAAACCTGCTCTTAAATCTGTAAACCTGCTGGCAGCTGGATAAACAGCAGTCCTGCTGTTTCGACATGCATGTAATTACAGTGATTATGGATGGATGACAAAACATTTTGGGCGCACGCTCCTCTCTTTATTAAATGTATCCTGTTATTGACACTCTAAAATCCCATTAAAACATGGATTTGCTCACAGCACATAGTGGTGCCTCGATCATAAACAGCATATAAGGTATATTTACTACAATTCTGCAGGCAGTCAGAGGTAAGCTGCACACACATTACCCTCAGCGGCCTTCCCTCTCCCATATAACTGCACTGTCAATAAGCTTTACACAAGTGGTGACACACTCCCATCAGCGCCCATCAATGGCTTTAATAGCACTGACCTTCCTTGTTGGTGACACACACACACACACACACACAATCATATACAAGCACACACACAGACCTCAGTAACCCTGCCCATCACTTCCTCATCATCACCTCTTCATCTCCCTCAGAGACACAGGGTTTACGTGCCCTGAGCTCACAGAGCCCTGATATCTCCACACAGATGGAAATCTGCATGAGATCCAATCTACCAGCGCTGGCTCACTGAGGACAGGGGCTGGGTATGATTTTTATTTGCATCGATTGTCCCTGCTGGAGGTGCTGCAGTGCCACGGAGGGAGAACAGATGCTCACAGATACTCTGCGATGGATTTTCACATTATGATGTGGACACAGGAGGTCCCATGAAGTCTAACAGGTTCAAAGCTTGGCTCACATTTTGAAAAGACAATAACTGATCTATTCAGATTTTCGCCAGCCTCGTCTGAAATCGAAATTGATTTTTACAAAAATATATATCATGTAAACGTTACTGATCTGTTTTCCGGGGTCAGAGATATAGCATGCTGTCTCGATCTCTGGTGTTCCAGATAAACTGAAGAGATTTATCAGAGGGGAGAGAGTAATGAAAAAGCAACAACCTCTCTTCTAGAGACGTGTGCCAGTAATCATTTTCCCAGCTCCACTGCATTCACAGAAACACATAAAAAAAACCTTTTGAAAATGGTGCTTGTTATGTCAGGTGTGCCTGTGCATTACTATCTGTTTCACATGTGACAGAAAGTCATGTGTACCTAAAAATGTCATCGTCTAAGTGAGTGAACATTATTTCACCTTTATTTGGAGAATGAACAGAGCCCCCAGAGTCTATTGTCTCACGCCCCGCGACTTGCTCCAAGTCACCTCCGCCACAGATCAAAGTCAGGCTCACCCCAGGAGCCCTCACCTACTGACAGCCAACAAATTCCTGCCTAAACCCTTTAAGCACTTAATTGGCCATTGCCAAGCCAAGATACCACTCTCTGTTTCTTGTAACGTGGAGTGGGAACCCAATCCCACAGTAGGAAACAGGTTTTTGAAGAAGATGGGAGGTAATGACTTCCCCCCAGTCCTTTGCAGCTTAATCACCCCCACAGCTCCCTGAGCAAAGCTGGAACACTACCTGAACTCACTCTGAATGCATGGATATCTTTAATAATAACTGAAAAGTAATAACAATAAATAAATAAAGCAAAGGAATTCAAGATTTGTACCTCATACACTTGGTGAAGTGCATGGGCAAGCACTTCACGATGCATGAATCATGATACGCTTTGCATCATAACACACTGCAAGAATATATAGAATTAACTGAAAATGTATAAACAAACCAACAACTTACTGCATAACACCTGGGAAGGCTAATGAAATATACAACATATTTTATGATAAACTGAGTGAGAAACAGACTCAAAAAGGAAATCAAAATTCCCATTCCAACTTATTTTACATAGTGCACCATGCAAAATAAGCACTTAACACAAAGCACTAAAATGTAGATGTCACCATACGAAACATAGCATGATTCACATATGTGTGCACTGTGCTGCATTTGGATGAAAAATCATTATGTGTGTGTCATCCTCCGCTCGCTGCGCTCACTCCCATCCAAGTCGAACTCAAGAGTACAGCTGCGTGGTGAGTGAGCTCATTTGCCACGGTCAAAAGCAGATACGGTCATCCAGGAATGTGAACGTAAACAGTAAACATCCGATTCATTAGAGTGCCAGCTCCATCTGTGGAAACACCGTCTCCACTAGTATCAGCACGGAGGGTCAGCCTGCTCTGACGAGGCTGGGTCAGTGCTGAACACCGCGTGCGGCTTCAGGATCCAAACAGAGAGGAGACTCAAAGAGCTTTGAGAACACTAGACAGTGCAATTATGCTTGCAAAAGTCTTTTTTTTTAAAAAATTTTAAGTAGGCATGAACAAAGTGTAAACACATCAACAGATGGTGACAAAGAGTTAGCCACATCCTGCTGGCCTCAGAAATTAAAAGGAAAGTATGTTTGTGGGAGTGTGTGTTCTATTTCTTGTGTCCATGTCTCCTCCCTCCCGCTCTTCATCTTGTCCTGCACTGCTGGTGGTGGGACTCCAGCTCGTGCAGAACCATGTGATAAATGCCTGGATGAGTAAGCTCAGTAAATTTGACTGTGACGTTAAGTGCACCTCGTCTGTGCTCAGCGGGTCGCTGCCTTCCCCGCTGGCCTTACTGTATACTCTCTACGGCTAACGTTCACATGCATTCGTCTCTCCGGAAAATAAAGGGAGGGATGCGTGGGGAGGGGGGAAAGAGTGCAAAAGGGATGCTGTATTGACTAGGGCAAGGCCCGGGGGAGAGCTGGCATCATTCAGTGTTTACACCAACAGCACAGTGACCCTCGGCCCCTCCTCGACAGTCTTCTCTCCCCCACCTCGCTGCCCTCTCTCCTCCTCCTAACCAACACCTCTTTGTTATAAACACAGCTGAGTGCAGCACAGCAGACAGCCCTGAACATCTGCGTAGTGGAAAACAAAATCCTCTGGGATGCAAGGAGAGAGAGAGGGAGAGAGAGAGAGGCAGCCAGAAAGTCTGTCAGACAGAAAGACATACATTTGGATGGGGTACAAAGCCCCAGCTCTTCCGCCAGCAGCCCCGTCAGATCCGGAGTCATGGCTGAATCGGTTGCCTTTGGCCTCCCTGGTTTCAGGAAGGCATCCTCCGTCCCTCCCTCTTTTCTACACCTAGTACAAGGCCCTGTTTTCCTGCCTACCTCCCTGCGTCAGCTCTGGGACATCGAACTGGATACAAAATGGGAGAGAAGCTCTCTCCCACTAAGTGCTGTCCTGAGAGTGTGTGTGTGTGTGTGTGCTTCTCTGTCTGTTTTTGGGATAATGAGCCTACTCTACCATTCTGCCTCTCTCTAGTGAGCCTGCAGCTGTCCCGTAGCAGATAATATTTCCTGCGCTATTAACAGGGAGGCCAAGCTCAGTGTGTGCGCTAGTGTGTGTGTGTGTGTGTGTGTGTGGGTGTGAGTGCGTACTGAGAGGTTCTGAGTTTGTGGCTTAATATGTGGAAATGGGCCAAAGTCACAGGTCCCAGCATGAAGACGCCTCTTTGTCCGTCCTGGATTTGCTCAAATATGCTGATGATGGGATGAAACAGTATGAGCATCCGGACCTGGATGTATATCACGGGCTATATGCAATCTCAAGGTAAAGCGATACTAGCTGCAATGTATTTTTTCTGTTTGGTTTTCAATGGGCTACGACTGAGACGTATCCTATCTCATCTGGCTGACACGCCTCACTGCCAGACAAACAGCTGACTGTGCATAAAGCAGCCATATCTCTCGCTGCAGAGCTTCTGTCTGCAGGGGCAAACATCTGTAAGGCCCAAGCCCAGCCTAAACACACTCCACTGTACCGTATGATAAATCACTCTATAGTCCACAGTAGCAGACCGTGGACCTGAGCTGTGCTGAGGCTAACACAATTAGCTGCCATCATCTTACATTCACACGCTCCTTTTAAAGGTCAGCTGAGATGTCTGCACTCAGCTCTCCAAACTCCCAGGTTCATCACCCCCACAAGCCATCCCGTTATCCACACAAACACACACACACACACATGCACTCATGCACGCACATGCACTTTTTCCCCCCCTGGAAAATTGAAAACAGATGCTGAAAATGTCAAAATTAAAATGAGATTCCTGCGCTGCGCCTCCAACATTAATGAAAATGAAGACTTAATGCTGCACACAAGTCTGGGTGGGAAGATCAAATGAGCTTTGTTCTGAGGAAATTAAACAGAGTACAGCGAGCTTCCCCCTAAATCTTTGAGAGTATACAAAAACAGACCCACTGGGGAATTGCAGATTTATCTGAAGGCACCCAAAGCCACTCCTGGAGAGACACACGGAGCACAGCATTGGTCTAGCCTGTGGCCTGTGGCTGAGGGTTGCTTCCTCGAAACAGAGTGGACACGGGGAGCTACGGGGAGAAAAACTGAAGCAAATCGAATGAGAAGAACAAGACAAACAGAATGAGAAAGAGACGAAGGCGAGGGGAAGGAGCGAAGGAAAATAAGGATTTTGTTCCACATACTGGAAGTGAATCTGCTCTCTCTGTCCCTCCCTCTTCTTTTCCGAGGTTTGCCGTGCTCCTAAAAAACTGAACAAATTCGCTCATTTTCTGTGAAAAGGTGCCACAATCTGAGGCTCTCACTAGTCACTCACAGCCAGTCATATATTACCCAGGGCTACAAGGTGGGGCTGAGTGGCCAGTACAGCAAAACACTGAGAAAATATGAAATGGCTAATCAGTCCCAGATGTTCATAGCTAGTTAAAGCCTCGACTACAGTAGAATTTCTGTCTCCTTCTGTCTCTCTTTCCCAAGCTCAGCCTGTTACTGTATTTACTGACACAGGAGCAAGACAAGCTGAAGCCTGAATGAGAATAAAATCGAAGCGCACAAATGTGCAAAACAGATCGAGTGGGTGCAAGTAGTCATGTTGTGTGGCAGTTAAACTGTCAGTCAGTCATCCCGTATCAGACCTGGTGACTGACGCAAAAAAAAAAAAAAAAATATCTATCACATATTCTGAGGAGCTTCAGCAGCATATGAAATTTTTTCGCCTGGTAAAATTTAAATGTGGCAAAGTGGGGGTTTACAGTCGAACTTCCCCACAACCCATTCCTACTTATTGTGAAAACATAAAGCTTCATCCCTTCATGAGTGTTGTTTATGCCATAAGCGAAAGGCTGGCTTGCTCACAGTGCAGCTGGGCCTGCGTGATGAACCCCTCCACACGGACGCTCCTCACCTCGCCTCCGGCTCTGTCCTGTGGGACAAACACCTCTCTCTTTCTCTCCCTCTCCATATCTCCCACTTTGTCTCTAAATTTCGCTTCTACCCCCTGAGCATTTGACCCGCTTCTCTTGCTTCTCTCTCCGCGCTCACACACACTCAACAGCTCACATCAAAGAGAGGCCTGTGGCGATGGTGTGTTAACCCTTGCCACTCCATCGCAAAGGCTGCTGGGGGGCGGATAATTTGCCAGAGGTGTGCGTACAGTGTGTGAGTGTTTGCACTGCATAAATCTAGTAGTCTTGCTGCCGGGTGTGAAAATATAAGAGGGCTCATACTGTACTCTGGAGATCCAACCCCTCCCCTCTCTCGCTCTCTCTCTCTCTTTTTCCTTCTTCTCACTCCCCCTGCTCCCCCTTGACCCCACCACCAGGGTGATGAGATTGGACACGGCAGCCTCCCCTCTCTCTTTCTCAGTCTGGCTCTCGTTCCTCGGCTCTGAGCTCATGCCCTCTTGCCCACCCCGCAGACACACTATCCTACCCTGCGGCACGCAAGCCTCATGAGCATGCCCAAGGAACTGTCTACGAGGGGTCGAGGTCCTGGGATTATAGTTATAAACATTACAGCAGGCCTCAGCTATGTGCGCGTACACAAATAGAGAGACAAAGGGCCATCGGCAGAGAGGGAGCTGTGATTAATGGCCCACGCAGATAAAATCATCAAATATTTCCCAGGCTTGGGTTTCGGTTGAGTTTATGGGCTTTCACATGCGTTTCCTTCCCAATGCTGTATCGATAAATTGTTTACAAAATAATTGTACATCTCCAGACAGCCCTGACAGTCAATAGGAGGTCACATCTGCAGATTCACATTGCTTGACAGTGTAAGTGCTCGGGTGACCACAAAACGCTTTGTGGACAGCCATAAATATGTCAACAAGGGCAGACAGACTATCACCAAATTGGCCTTTAGGGTTTGCACCTGCACACCGTGAATGCCATGAGGTCATCTGCTCGCCCTGAAATGTGATGTCATGTCACAAAACAGAGACAGGATGCCCCTTATTAACTCCGGTAAACACCCAGAGCCAGGACAAACCATAGGAAACCATTAGCAAATAAACAAAGAGTGGGCAGATATGGGACGATCGAATGGTTCCCATCATTTTTCCTTTTTTTTTTTTTTTCCCTGTGGTTCTCTCGCTTGCAGTGATATAATATTGGACGGCACCGGGAAACACGCTCAGTTTGAAAATCACTTGAAGGCATTTTGACATTTGGAGATCAGACAAGGCTGTGTCACTGCGTTTTGATCAGCGTCCAGAGAATGAGCAGCACATGTGCTACGAACTCCAGAGATCCACAGATACAAATGTAAACCATGCCATGCAGAGAGGGGAGTGAGGCTAGACCTCCTGGACTGCTGTTGTGTGTGTGTGTGTGTGTGTGTGTGTGTGTGTGTAGCTGGAAGACGGCAGATAAAGGCATTCACACACTGATGTGCCAGGTCATTACAGTCTATACCTGGCACTGGCATTCGGGGCAGATGGCTGCGTGGACCTTTCAGTGGCACAGCAGAGGGCATGTCAGCGCAGAGAGGGCACGAGGTTCGGCCGCGGCTCCATTCTTTACATTATCCACTCGGCAAACACATGCAAGCCTCATGTGCAGGAGGATCCAAAAGCAATTATATCCGTACGTGGATATACGCTAACATGTGTGCGCACATAGGCACACACACACACACACACACACACACCACATAAAGGAAACCCTGCCCCACAGCCTCACAGACAGAGAGGCCATTGAGTGCCTGTGTTTGTTTAAATGGTCATAAGTCTTCTCGTCAGGCTTGTAGAGAGAGATGGGGCTCGGCGAACACGACGAGAGGCACAGAGGGCAGCGGGGAGGCAGGTTTATGTGAGTGAGTGAGTGAGTGAGTGAGTGAGTGAGTGAGTGACTTGGCACCTCATAGTTCAATAAACAGTCCCTATTTGATTGGAGTGGTGGGTGAGCACGGGTCGGAGTAAAATAAAGAGTGTTTCAAACGCTGGGGCTGCACAGTCAGGAATGTCAGCACAAAAAAAAAACAACAACTTCACTTTCCAAAAAAAAAAAAAAAAAAAAAAAAAAAAAAAAAAAAAAAAAAAAAAAAAAAAAAGACAAGTAAAAATACAATCCCCCATAAAATCCTAATAGGAACACCCGCTAACACAATGCAAACTGTGTAGCAAACATCTGCATGAGATTATCACGTTTAAATTTTATGATTGAAAAGCACACAGAGGGACCGTTTATAATCTTGTCCACTCCTGGGAAGCCGACTGCACGTTACCTGTGGTGGAAACGCGGCATCAGGTATCACGGCTGCTGCTGAACGCACTCAGACACGTACAGCTTTCTCATTAAGGCCCTGGCTAAATTACACATTCCATTTACCAGGTTTGGAGCTGAAGCCAATGGATTTGTTTCTTTTTCCATCCTAACATCATGCCTTGGGGAGTTTCACACAGCCATAAAATAATAATGACGCAGATGAAGGGCGAGAGGTAGGGTAAATAAGTGTTTTACAATGGGAGAGCTCTTTCATTTGCATCCCCTCCGCAGCAAACGATGACTTAACGACGGAGGAACGGACAACGCGAGGCGCGCGGTCATGGCATCTCCAAGAGCCTGGAGAGTATCTACGGCGTGTCCTCGGCCGACCCGCGCTCTCTGTAAACAAAAGTCAGTGTGGTATGAGCCCGGCGGGTGAGACAGCACAGCCTGTCTGCGGTGTTGCGAAGCCCGTCTGTAGGTGGAGCTCTGCGGCCCCGCTCCCTGGAGAGCGGGAGGAATCCAGAACCCCGGTAACCCTGCTTTCACCGCTCGCTGTACAGCCTCAGGCCCTGAAGCCCTCTCTTCACGCAGATACAAAAGTGCCCATGTAACACTATAGCGCACACAAAACATGAACACACACACATGTAAGCCCTCTCTTTCTCTTTCTCTTTCACACACACACACACAGCAGAGGTAATGGGGCTCCGCTCATCGCATATCTGCGCCCCTGTGAAGTGGGCCAAGGGATTTTCACTGCTTTGTGCGCACACAATATGCACACAATGCGTTGTGGTTGTGGCATCGGGGCAAGTCTTATAGACTAGCGGAGAATAAATCCACGGGTGACTTGTTGATGTGCAGCTTTATTGAATACTGCACCGTATCTCCATGTTGTAAGCGCCGCTCTTTATTAATGGAAAAAAAAAAAGAAAAAAAAAGAAGAGCCTCACTGTTACACCTTGCCACAGTGTGAATGCATCAGAGTGTGTGTGCATGCTGGTTTTCACTTCTGTCTTGGCATGCGCTGCATCTGCTGGAATAATAATAGCTCTATGAAGGCTACACTTGAGTGGAAGTGTTTCCCCTATTCAGTGCAAGTGTCTCTTGGTCTCTCTTCTCTCTGTTCTTCTATCTTTCCTCCCTGTATTTTTCTCTCCCGTGTGTTCAACTGTAATACACAGTCGCTAGTCTATATGGGTCTTTGCAGTGTAACAGGATTTTACAGAAAACTGGTGAGTGCATGCAGATGACACGCTGATCACTGCGGCACGCTCATTACAGTTAATCCTCTTTGCATCCACAGAACGAAACATAAACATGAAAGCAGACTTCCTTATCCACTTCTGCGAGACGCCATTGATAAAATTCCCTGCTCTGTGCGGCTCACACAGCTCACTTCATATTGTGCCGGTGACGTTTTGCCGACAATGTCCCTCTGTGAGTTGCTCTCCCCCGGTCTGTGTGGCCCCGCCAGCAGGCCCTCTCCCAGCATCTGCAATGAGGGCCTTATTAAAACAATCTTCCCAATTAACATTCCTGGCCCCTGGAGCCCCACCGGCCCTCCCCCCG
>OMLB01056153.1:0-22387 GCA_900302555.1 Myripristis jacobus
CCATCGCCGCGGAGAACGAGGCGGACCAGGACGAGTGGTACCAGGCCATGGTGGACCTGCAGTGCAAAAGTAAGCAAAACTAAACCACACACACACACACTCTCTCTCTCACTCTCACACACACACACACACATACACACACACACACACACAGCGCACGCATTCTCTGTGAGGCTGCAAGGAGTAACGTGGCAGTGCAGAGCGGCTTTGTAGCAAAAGCGCACTGCAGATCGGGACATGTCTCATTCCAGTGTTTTGGTTAATATGCGGGGATAATTTAAAAGCCATTACAGTTTGCCGCGAGGAGGCCAAGTTTACATAGCCGGATGTGTGTGTGTGTTCGTGCGTGTGTGTGAGTGAGTGAGTGAGTGAGTGCACTCTCTGCACTACTCTCACTTCATACGGGCTTTTAAATGCCATGCAACATTTTGCGAATACATTTTCAAATCAGGACTGCAGTTGTTTTTTAACTCTTGCATGCGCTAATACTGTTTACAAACGGGCTGCGATGTGTGTGTGTGGTAAACATGTTCTTTTTAAGTCGCACTGTGGCCCTTATCCTCGCCACCAGTCGTTATCATACTTGTGTCAGGCCAGATATTTTGCTCCCAGATGTCCTCAGAGTGTGGACTGGTGGTTTTTCTCAGCACGAAAACAAGGTTTCTCTCTGCAGGCCCACGCCTACTTGCCCTGCACTGGAATCAGTGTACAGCAGGCTTCTTCTCCTCCTTTCGCTTCTCTCTCTCTCTTTCTCTTTCCAAGTCAATTTGAGGGTTTGCTCAATCACACCCTGCCCTCTGTTTACTTTGGCTGCTCTGCTTTTCTGCTGACACGGCTGTATCGATCCAGGCATTGGTCCCAAAGAGGACAAAATGCCCCAAAGTAGTCAAAGGAGCAAATTTGGTCCCTCATCCCACAATACTTGTTACCTGATTGCCTGCTCGTGTCTAAGCAATGACTTTTCCCAGGCCCACCTCAACCCCCCAGGTCACCCCATGCAGATTTCTCAAATGGTGTCTATCAGCCGCTGTGCAAACACAGCTGTCAGAGCCAACCGTGGTGAGCACAGCAACTCCAAATCACCTGTTCAGCCTCCCCTTCTCTCCAGGAGAGAGCAGACAGGCCACAAGAGACACATGACGCAATCCAGGCAAACAAAGATATGAGTTCAAGGTGCTTCTTTCACATGACCTGCTGCTCTGTTACATAAAGGAGCTGATTAGCGGCTAGGCGGCACTAAAATTAAGCACCAGCCAGGAGGGGAGGAGAGGGAGCCGGTGTATGCCGATCCTGATGTGTTTAATGTCCCCATTTTCTTTTATGATAACCTTTTTTACTAAAGGTGGAACACAAATAGGTTGTTAAACAAGCCAGGAAGTTGTAAACGGGCGATAGGTGTATTGGGAGAAAGTGATATAATCCCTCAGCTTGGGAGCTGGTGTCAGCAGTGTGCCGTCACACAGCTTCAACACAACTCTCCCCATGTATTTGATCAGTGTTAAACTGGGATGCAGTCTTGTGGAGGTGTGAGAAAATGAAGTGTACCTCAGCAGTGTGAGCCACAAGGTCAGCCACATACCTGTATTAAAGGCCGCTTGGGTGTTAATCACAGTTATTACTCTTTAGGACCTGAGGAGCGAAGCTATTTTACTGCTCTTTTGGCATTTTATATCAACATTTTGATTGTTAACAACCACAGAGGGTGTTCTGAGTGAAATCAAATCCCTCAGTGTGGCTGATACTCTGTAATTGGAGGGGAAAATGGTGATCTGTGGTTATATAGGATGAGCTGAGCTGCCTTGCCGTGCATCTATCTGTGTGTAAAGGTCAGATGAGAGGGAGCGAGGGGTCTGCAGTTGTCAGCAATAAACCACCAGCCCTCCAAGGTAACCAAACAAGTAGCCGCGTCCCCCTGTCCACCGTCCACCGTCCACCACCCGTCTGTCAACCCAGAACACTTTGACATCTGCATGTGGTGCTGCTGCCATCAATTGTCTTTGAAATTACAGGTTGGGCTGCGGCGTTCCTGAACGGGGAGCATCTGAAGGCTGCTGGTCGCCCTCTCTTGTTGGTTCAAGTGTCGGGTTTCCAGTGTAAATCATCCTCTCTGACAGTGACAAAGCGCTGTGGCCGGCTATGTTAACTCACATGCTGCCGTGCATTTTCTTGCGGTTTTCGCTGCAGTCCCCACATAGCTTCGGTCCCTGTCTTTTGCGGCGCTGTAGGTCTCCGGCGTGTTGACTCGAGCAAACTCAAAAGGCGAGCGCTTGCACACACTCAGACACAATATGCTGCCAAAATTCCAGCGTGTAATAACTTTCTTGTGGTGTGTGCAGCTCATACACAGTGTCAAGTCTTCGTTGTCTGTGTTGATTGAGCCGCCTCCTTCTAACCCTCAGCACTCAGTCAGTGTAATGCACTACTGTCAGAATTCAAGCCTGTAGGTCAGGATTCAATAGTTTATTGCCATACCAGCTCATGAAAGACACTGAGACCAATAATAAGACAAAGAAGATCAAGCACATCCCGCAGAATGTGCATGGTGATAAATATGTATATGTAAGCATAAAACATACAATACAAAGGCATGAAACACATATCCGCCTCCCTCCCCATTCAATATAACAGTGCATACATCTGTAGAGCCAGACTGGAATCAGAATCAGGAATGTGAAGACTGTCAGAAGACATTTTCAGAGTAGGAATCATAAAGTAAGAGCTGGTTTTGAATGAAAGCAGGGTTGTATGGTTATATCTCCGATGATAACCTTGACAATTTTGTTAATGTTGTTTTTATTCATGGTTATTAGTCCTCATAATTGGGGGAACAGAATTATTTTACTGTATTTCGTGCATGTTATAAACACATGTTGACCGCGGTGTCTTGGCCAGGACTCCAGTGGAAAAGAAGCTTTTATCTCAATTGTGTTTTTCCTGGTTAAATAAAGCTTAAGTACATAACAAATCAAATAAGAAATGCATGTTTTTAAGTGGCATATCTGAACGTTTTAGTTATTCAGTTAGCTTTCGTCACGTGTGTAAAATTATGTGTGTCATTATGTGTGTCCGCGTTACCAGATTTTACGATGATCAATTGTGGAAAAGTGCAGTGTAAGGTCACGCATGGTTTTATTGCACAGCCGTAAATGAGTGTGCAACTTGCAGGGCTTCACCCAGTGAAATGAAGGTCTGCTGGGTAACATGAAGCTCTTCCACAAAAACATTTGGGGGAGCTGTAAGAATTCACACCCTGCAGACGGGGGACAGAGTGAAGAGATGCTGCACAGTTACACATAGTTTCCAGTGGACCACTCCCACAATTTGATACCTGTGTAGCTGCTCGTAGCGCCTCGTTTGAGCCGCTGTCTGTCGGCTACAAAGGAGGCGAAGCTATCAGTGGCATGTCTCAGCCTGACGCGGAATCCAGGTTTTGGGTCGAAGTTTTGAAATAATTGGTTTGCTTTGAGTTGACACAGCAAGAGATTCCTTAGCTGGCAGTACAGTGAGCGGGTTCAGTGCATGCTGAGACACACACACACACACATTCCCACGCGCGCGCACAGGCACACACACAGCGGAAGCAAAACAAGCAGGTTGTAGCTGTCTACAACACCTTGGTGCAGCTTTAAGTCAAGTCTCAGTCTCTGTGTCGAGCTTCTGGCCTGGGAAACTCACCTAAAGCGGCCTAGGAACTGTCCAATATCATGCAGCCTCCCCTCGAGCCAGCAGTAATTATACAAACACGAGCCAGCTGCCGTGCAGGGTGATATTAGGATCTGAGTTATTTATTCAGCTGAGTCCAGTTAGGCCCTTTTGGGCAGCGAGTACTGTATTGAGCTTGAGGGCAGCTATTTGCTCAACTATTAGGAGTCAGTCGAGTGTGTAAAGGCTTAACCTAGACGAAAGGGGCGGAGGTGTGGCCCGTCATCGTTTGCCAGGCAAACAGTCCCGCGGCTCAAGCACCACCTCAAGAACTGTTGACCCTCATAAAACAATAATATGCCAGCGTCAAACTCCGGAGCCAGCAGTGAGATGGGTCCTAAACAAGGGACACAGAGAGAGAGAGAGGGAGAGAGAGGCAGCAAAATGCACAGTTACAGCAAAATAAAACACTACGTCCACACAATGATGACAGTCATCTCTGATGCGCCACAGTGTGTGCAGACTGATTCAAGTGACCAGTTCCTGGACCAGAAGGAATCCCTGGACCCATGTGCCAACTGTCTGTGACTCTGGAGTATTTTTATCCTGTGGTGTCATTGGGCCGCCCTGGCCAGTGAGATCTGGATCTCGCCGGTGGCCAGCCGAGCCGGGCGATTAAACGTTAAACCCTGCTTAAGCACTGCTCATCTCCCTAATTAGCCACTAATTACTGTGTCAGGGTCAGCCCCTGACGAGGCAGTCGAGGCTGTATTAGCACAGTCAGAGAGGGAGAAAAAAGGATGGGCGCGACAGTGTTGTCATGGGAAGCCAGAAAACCTGGGTTCTTTTTAATGCTGTTTAAGTGAGTGAATGATAAGGCGAGACAATGTGGCCAGACCAAATACGCTAAATTCAACTGAATCCGTCAATACTGATATTGTGACAATTTCATAAGATATTTACACACAAGGTTTTGAATCATAACCATTAGTAATGTGGACATGATGACCAAGCAGGCATCACGTTGCTGTAATCCAGCCTTTAAAACCAGAAAAAGACAATACTTGTGTCGTATCATGATATTACAATATGCAGTGTTATCGCGATATAATCAGTATATCGTCCAGCCCTGCTAGGCGATCCTGCGTTGTATCGTCCATCCCTCCCCTCCCCAGACTGGAGCCAGCCTCAGCCCAGTGCTATTTTAGTGCCCCAATCCAGGCCGAAGAGCAGTGAGCTGCATCAGACCCGGCTCCACCTTCGGTCCCAGCCGCAGGGGCATTTCCTCGGCATAAATAGTTTGCGCGCGTTAACACCCTGTAATTTCATTTAACATGACAGGCTGCCCGGCCAGGCCTCGGCACTGCCAGCCCCGGCTCGTTCGCAGCACACCAGCTCCTTGCACCACGGTTACAGTGAAACACCAACTCGTGCACTATCTCAGAATGCCTGAAATGGCCTTGAGCGCTCTCCACTCCACTCCACTCCACTCTTGTGCAGCGGGGTCGGCTCACCAGCAGAGTAGCTTGTCAATAAAAGTGTTGGGATTTGATCGACAGCGAAGCGAGGCCGTGAGCAGCGCGATCCATTTAGTCGATGAGTAGCCATATGTTGAGCAGGACAGAGCCGCGCGCTTTAATGCATAGTAACCTTTTATAGCCGGCAGTATTGATTACTGTTGGTTGATACTAGCCCATTACCCATCAGCCGAGCCCTGTCATGGAGAGGGTCAGGAGGTTCATGTAAATTGAGTTGGGATTTAGCCACTTTACTATGAGTGAACCTCAAAAACGTAGATAGGTGAGGCTGGTTCCCTGCCTCGGAGAAGACAGAAAAGCAGAGGAGAAGGGTTTCACTCCAAACCAATAAGAAACTATTTATTATTCTGTCTAAAATCTCATTAATTTGCAAATACATGCCTTGAAATGACTCCAAACTTTAGGAAGCCATGGCATCCTTCACGTTTGTAATTACACGGGGACTCTTTGCTCAGAGTCACTATGCCTTCTGTTCTGGCCAGATATTAAGAACCAGCCAGTATGTTTGCTGCCGCTGGGCCTGGCCAACCAGCGAAGTCCAAGATGGTTGCCAGCTTGGCGCGGGCGCCCGTCCCAAGCTGGTTTTGGGAGCGACCAGAGCTTCAGCTGACTCTTCACGGCCACTTTCATGTGTCTTGTCAAGGGACAGCAAAACTTGGACACGTCAAGGATAGTTTTGTGTGTGTGTGTGTGTGTGAGAGAGTGCGTAGGCGTGTGTGTGTGTGTGTGTGTACTCCTGGATAACAAGAAACACATGTGAAATTAACCTTCGGCAGATGCTGGTGTTGGGGAAACGTTGTGTCTTTCACTGTGAGCCCAAATAGGGAGATTAGAGAAGGTGGAGATGGATGGAGCGATGGGGAGCAGAGCAGCAGTAAAAGACAAAAAGTGGTACACATGGCAGCCAGAGATTAGAACAACTGCTTTATTGGCACAGAGCGGCTTACTCTCTCTTTCACACACACACACACACATACGCAGAGACGGAGCGCACAGCTGTCTCATATCTGTCCACGCTGGTAACCTGGTATGGCAGAGGGGGTGGTACAGGGGGTAAGATAGCTGAGATAGGGGGTAAAGAAATGGGTTTTCGCCCTCAGAAGTCGAGCTGGTTGTCTGCAGAGTGGAGGCGCTTTATGGAGCAGCGCGGCGTGCTAGGGCAATGAGGTCAGAAACTTGAAACAGAACCCAGCGAGAGCCAGCCGTTTCATTGCCAGAGTAGCTTTCCCTGATTTACAGGCTACATTAGCTAACTAAGGAGGGGGGATTTTATTATGAAACTCGCTATAAATTTGGATCGTTCAATTTTCTGATAATCTTTTTTTTTTTTTTTTTTTTTTGCTGATGCCCGGCCGATCCGTGAACCAACCCTCGTATTTTTCATGGAAATTTATCATGGAGGTTGTCGCTAGACCGTTACTTAAACATTGCAATGCAAAGACGATTTGAAACAGGGATTTTTTGTGTGTGTGTGTGTCATTTCAGTGCTAAAGCAACATAAGAGCTTTAAATTTAAAAGCTCTCTGTTTTAAGCCAAACCCATTATTGCACAGAGTGGACTAACTTACACCATCTCTTCATAGGCACAGGGCTTCAATAACATTATAACATGCAGGCCTAAGAATCCTCTGTGGAAGACCTACTTCCTTTGGATTTGGGTGATAAGAACATAATAATCAGTAGGTCACCGAGGGAAGAAAGTGTCAATATCTCAGCAGGCAGCTCAGGGCCCCTCGGGTAAATATCACACACTTTATACCCCACCCCCTTCCCTCCTATACACACACACACACACATGGGGAATACTGTGCTGCCTCAAGGCCAACAGCTCTGTTCAAATTGAAAATCCCAGTAGAGAAAGGTATGGGCTCAAGCGGGTCTCAATATTCATCTTGGGGGACGGCATTGGGGCACGGCAAATAAAACTGCATGAATAGACAGCACTGTTGGCTGGGCACTTGCCATTCACCAGCCACATGTAACTGCAACCGACTGTAGGTTCATGTGTGGTTATGGTGAAAAGTGAAGTAAACAAGTGGAGCGTGAATAAGGCAGTGTAAGTTGTTTTCGGGTTCCTGTAAATGGAATTACTGTACCGTACTGTCACACTGAAATAAATACAGTCGGCCTGTATGTCGCTCTGGATGGCCGATGTGCATTCCCCCAAGGTTGTCCAAAGGTTGCCCCACATGCATCGCCCTTATTCAACCAGCTAGTTTACCGTAGATGCTTCATTACCTCCAGGTGTGTTTCGCTCTCATGAACATCCGGCTCGGTCCTCAGGTTCGCCTCCTGCTCAGGGCCTCTCAAAGTGCTGTTTTGTGTGATTTTCTGAGGGCTCATTATGCTCCGTATGGGTGGCATCATGCTGGTGTATTTTGGTGCATGGAAGCTGACCAGATAAGAGCCGCTGCATGCAAAGTAAACATGCGCTGCTTTCTCAGCTGCACTGCCGTGAAGGTCCCGAGGAGAAAGAGCCAGTGACAATCTATAATTCATACTGGCCCATGCAATATCAAACCCGGTCTTATGTAACTGCGAAAAAAGCTTCTTGATGTTCGATAGGTGGAAATCAGGCCTGTCCTTGTATAGTATTGCAATGCCGGGAAAGCCTCTTAAAGGTTTTCAGTGCTTGTTGATAAGTGTGTGCAGCCTTGGTGGCCCTGAGATCAAAGCTGTTTGTGTGTGTGTGTGTGTGTGTGTGTGTGTGTGTGTGTGTTTAAGTAGTGTTGAGGGCACAGCTGAGGTTTAAGGATTCACTGTACTCAAAACAAACAACACACTTGTGCTCTCTTCAAGATGCGTTAATGGGCTCTTGAGAAAGGAAAGGCACACTTAGGGAGGAATGGGGTGCAGTCTGCCAATCTCAGCTTGCAGGATAAGATTAAGCGGAATTCGGGATTCAAATATAGTCGAAAAAATGAACAAAGAATTTAATCTGCTCTGTTTTTCGGTAACAGCCGTGTTTTTGTTAGTTTTCCCCTTAATGATCCTTCACCAGCCCATTCTTTCTCTCTTTCCATTCTCTTTTTGTGATATCGCTCTGCAATCTTGTTCTCACATTCCCTTGGTCCCCGCTGTGAAATCTGAAAGCCATCTCTTCCTGTTGTAAATCTAAATCGAGTCGGCAAATGGGACCTCTTGCGCACAGCTACTCGCACATGCACACAAAGCAGTACATGAAATAGTCATGCGTGGCCTTGAATGAGTCATCTAATGTAGGGGGAGTGCCTCCTCACACACAGCCACTAAGCCACAGGCTTCATGCCTTTCAACACAACATCTATTCTAGTTCTCCTTTAAGCAGTAGATGATCCTTCAATTTGGGGAAGCGAACTAGAAGAACACACAAGTGCACACTTTTGCAGCTATGACTAAAGGTTTTGGGAAGAGGGTTGGGGGAAATGTTTGTCATAACCCGAGCTCAGCTAGTATGGAGTCCATTGTGCGTGTTGAGGCTCCGTGTCTGCATATGGTTGTCATTGTAGGATTTGCAGCTGAGGCGAGGGAGGAGTGGAAGGAACGCACGCAGACGTACAAGCATATATTTGTAATACTGCGGTCAGTGTACACTGTGATTAGAGAGAATTTGATTCAAAGCCTCGTAGGATCGAAGGTATTGCTCATGGCAGGATACCACACACGCTTCCTGAAAATGTGATCTAATGCCTTGATGGGGAATCACTCCTTTACTTGTTGAAAGTCATTGGCGCAGTCAGTATTCCTGCAGGCCAGATGTGGTTGGTTATTAAGCAGGTGCTCGAGTTCAATGATTTTACAAAGAGCAACGTTGTTCCCATGACGGGAACAGGTGAGCCCAGTCAAAGAGACTTCTTGAGTCTGTCTTGTCTTGTTGATATATTCTGTTTTGCAAATTGATTGTAGTCATGCACATACCTATCTAACTGGGCAATTCCACAGTTAAATCTAAGGAAAATTATAGGCTTCTAAAAGTATGCAGTCAAAGTTGGATCACACTCAGTCGGCGAGATATAGAAGAGAAACATAGAGAATACAGGGCACGTCATGCCTGATAAACGCTGGCCAGCCTTAGATAGTGTCACTGACAGATGTTTTGTTAGCTATTATGTCTCGCTTTCTATTTCTCTATCTTGCCAGTTGAGTGTGATTCTACTTGCACCAAACGTCCCAAGTGCAGTGGAACATCCACGTTTGACCCTTTCAAGTAAGAATCCACCCTAAAACATGATTCATCATGGTACTGTGGTCCAGAGATGTGAACAGAATGGGTCTGTCATGGCTGGAAACACAAGAGCGTAGAGTTTAATCTGTGATATCCAGAGAAAATTTCACTAGCCGCTGACAATGAACTGGAAACCAGGCTAGTATAAGGGTAATTTTCTGGGGTAATGGGCACATTTCCTGGTTCAGATCTGTTAACAATACTATGAATTGAAGCCCCAAACAAGTAGCCAGAGATTGTGGAGTGGTTACGTCCCATGCCTTTGTATGGCCCCATTAGCCGAGGATAAAATCCTACCAAGGGCTTTCTCTCCTGTCTGTTCGCCTCAGTGCTGTCTGAATGAAGAACAGTCAGTACAAAAGGGTGAGTCGAATGCCTACAAAAACACACTAGATTTTATTAGTTTACAAAGTCAGTCAGTCATTCATTGTCAGTAGCAGCTCCAGAAAATGCCTCTTGAGGACATTAGAGAGTTATAGACTGCTTGCTTCTTGTTACGGGAGTAATAAGTTCAGAAATGTTGACTGACCCTTTCCAAGTACAGTGGAATTGCATGGTTTTAGGGAAGATTTACTCTTAGAGCATTTTGCAAGTTTGTTCACTCTAGTTTTTCCACCGTGGGCTCTTCATTTTCTTTCATAGTCATCATTCTTTTGCAGTACTTCAGTTCTCAACAGTTTAGTTTTTCCACACGGGTAGTTGTGTTTATGTGTGTATGTGTGTGTGTGTGTGTGTGTGTGTGTGTGTGTGTGTGTAGCCCTGTCTGTGTCAGCGTGTCAGTGTCAGCATGTCTGCGTGTGGCTGACGAGTGAGACCCTGAGCTGGAACATGCAGGTGTAGTGAGTTGCACTCACAAGCTGCTGCTTGCTCAGCTTGAGCTGAGATCTGGCTGAAAAATCTCTGAAAACACCAATATCAGCAGAGCTTACGTAATAAAAGCACCTTGCCCTTGTCTACAAGTAAATAGTGGTGCTTTCACCTGGCGTTCCCTTTGGTCACAGATGCATGAAGGTCATGTTAGTCCTTTGTTGCAACGGTTGTACTTTCCAGTGTTCCTCTCTAACCACATTAATTATCTCTTTCATTTTTCCCCTTCCCTCCTGTTCCCGCTTCTCTCTTTGCTTTTTCAAACAACCCTTCAATCTCCCTCTGTTTCCCTCCTGTACCCATCAACTCCCACCCTTCAGGCAAGACTCCCACTGACAGTGGGGCAGCAGGGGACTATGGGGTGCCCAATCCTGGACCAGCCTTCAAAGAAGTGTGGCAGGTGAAGGTGTGGCCCAAAGGCCTGGGCCAGGCCAAGAACCTGGTGGGCATTTACCGCCTCTGCCTGACTGACAAAACGGTCAATTTTGTCAAGCTCAACTCGGATGCTGCCGCTGTGGTGTTGCAGCTGATGAATGTGCGGCGCTGTGGCCACTCGGAGAACTTCTTCTTTGTGGAGGTGGGCCGCTCTGCTGTGACAGGCCCAGGCGAGTTCTGGATGCAGGTGAGCCTGTAATCTCCAGTTCCTTTTAGGTTGGAAGTATGTTGACACTGTAATGAACAGTAAATAAGAGGTTTCCACCATGCTGGAAAGGTTATAACCAGCAAAGTGAAAGAGACTACAAACATTTTGGAATGTGTAATGTTAGGTTCGGATATAAACAGGCTTACAATTAAATGAAGTCCATCATGGGATCAGAAAGTTAAAGAGAGAGCAGCATTTGAGCTTGCCTGAATGAAATGCACTTCTTTGATTAAAAATCAGTTGAAATGTAGGTGTTGTTTCTTTACCAAATTCAGATTCACTTTAATTAGGCTGAATTTGGCAGAATTTGAGTTTAATTTTGAACTGACCACAATCATGACTTGAGTTAACTCTTTGATTAATTCTCTGTGTCGCTCCGCAGGTGGACGATTCAGTGGTAGCGCAGAACATGCATGAAACCCTGCTGGAGGCCATGAAGGCCCTGAGTGAGGAGTTCCGCCAACGCAGCAAGTCCCAGTCCAGCTCTGGCCCTGGAGGTGGTGCCACTGCCTCCAATCCCATTAGTGTTCCCTCACGCCGCCACCATCCAAACCCACCCCCCAGCCAGGTGGGCTTCACTCGCCGGCCCAGAACCGAGCCTCCTGGAGGGGCAAACAGTGGAGGAGGGGGCAACAGTGCTAATGCTTCACCCACCCCTCGGCACAGCTTCCCAAGGTCTCGCACCGCCAGTGATGGGGGAAAGGGAGAGGAGGGAGTAGGGGGCACCACGCCACTCCCAGGGCCGGGCTCCAGCCCCTCCACCAATGGCTCCTGTTCCACCACCCCAATCCTGAGGTCAAAGTCAGCTCGCTCAGCCTCCACCCCAGCTGCTAAAACCCCCTTGGGGCTGATGCGCTCCATCTCCACCCCTGCACCCTCCCCAGCCCCAAGCCTCTCCTCCAGCTCTGGGCATGGCTCTGAGTTTGGAGGGGTGGCTGCTTCTGCTGGCGCTGTGTCTGGGTCTGGTACCTACAGTCGTGTCCCTTCCCATCACGCCTCTGTCTCTGGCTCACCCAGTGACTACGGCTCTTCAGATGAGTATGGCTCAAGCCCTGGGGAGCATTCACTCCTCCCCTCACCCAGCCTGCCAAGAGGCTCTGTAAGTAGTGTGGGCAGCCAATCCCTTGGTGAAGAGGGAGCCAATTATATCCTAATGGGCCAGCGCGGTGGTAATGGAGGCAGTGGTGGAGGGTGTAGCGATGGAAGCTCCAATTCCAGTTCCTTGCTGGTACAGGGAACTGCCTGCAACTCCCAGCCCCAGACCAGGAGAGTGTTGCGCCGCTCCTCCAGCAGGGAATGTGAAGCTGAACGTAGGCTGCTGAGCAAGCGGGCCTCTCTACCTCCCATGGCCCTGGAGAGGCTCGCCCCGCGACAGCGCAGAGGTGAGGAACCCGCAGAGGAAGACTCAGCTGACTACGCCATCATGTCACGGAGCACCAGCCGTGAGTCCTTCGCTTCTTCTACTTCCTCCTCCACACGGAAAGACTCTGGCATGTGTGCTGGCTCGGCAGGAGGAGGAGGATACCTGGATGTGGCAGCAGAACTCAAAGCTGAAGGAGGTGGAGGAGGAGGAGGTGGTGGTGGTGTAGATTTAGGTGTGGATAACGGTTACATGTCCATGCTGCCTGGAGTCACCCAGCCACCAGTTTCCCTCTCCCACTTGCTGGCCGTCTCTGTCCCTGACTTAGAGTCCAAACCTGCTGATGACTACATGGCTATGACCCCTAACAACAGTGTGTCCCCCCCACAGCAAATCCGCCCCCAACCAGCCTCCGACGGTTATATGATGATGTCCCCTAATAGCAGCTGCTCTCCTGACCAGCGTGGAGGTCTCTCTGGAGGGGCGTGGGTGGGCAGTGGCAGTGCTGACAGCAGGGCAGGCAGTGACTATATGAACATGTCCCCAATCAGCGCTCGTTCTGTAAATGACAGCCCTCCACCCCCCGAGCACACTGGTCAGTTGGATTCCAGTGCTCAACAACAAGCTCCCAAGATGGTGTACTCTTACTACTCCCTACCCCGGTCCTACAAACACAACCCCTCCACGGGTCACTTTGAAGACGGTCCCGGTCGAGGCAGAAGGCCCAATGGGGGTGGCAGTAGAGGAATGGGTGGAGGTAGAACTATGGGAGGGCGACATGACACACCGGCAGCTGGCAGTTCAGCAGTGGGACGCCACCTGTCACTTTCTTCTTCCTCCTACTCCTCCAGCTCAGCCAGTAGCGAGAGCCTGGGGGAGAGTGATGATCGCGCAGCCCAGGGAGTAGGCACCACGGTTGGGGGAGCTCAGTGCAAAGATGGGGGTGTGCCACAGCAGAGACGGGGCTCTGGTGGGTTATCAAAGCAGGGTAGCCACACCAGAAACAGACCAGTGAGCCTGTTTGTGGACGTGTCCAAAGCTAACACCCTCCCGAGGGTCCGTGAGAATCCCCTTCCTCCAGAACCTAAGAGTCCTGGGGAGTATGTCAGCATTGAGTTCAAGGGGGAGAAGTGTAGCCAGGCTGGGGTTGGAGGGGGTCGTGGCAGGGGCCTCAGGCATGGCATGTCACTCCCTCATGGCTCCAGCAGCCAACACCCACCTCACAGACCAACGTCCTGCTTAGGGAACTTCATTCCCCTCTCCCGTAGCCCATCTGCCCCCATCACCCCCCCAGCTGCCTCTGAGTATGTCAACATGGACTTGGGCCCTTCTCCGTCCCCATCGCCCCTCTCCCTCACCCCACTTGGTTTCCCCTCCTTCCACACCCCTCCGACTCCTCCAACCCTTGCTCTGGCCCCCAAAGCCTGTGAGAAGGGCATGGCCAGTTGCGATGAGGGGCCTGCAGTAGGTGAAACAGCTCTTAGGGAAAGTCGAGAGAGTGTCCCATCAGTGTCTGAGTCTGAGTCCCCTACGTCCTGCGGAGATTACACAGAGATGGCCTTCAGCTTGAATAGCAACCCCGTCCCCAGGTCATCATCCAGCGTCTCACCCAAAGCCCCTTCCCCCACCAGGACAGATGCCCCCGTTCCAGGTCTGTCTATGGGTCTAGACTTCCCCCTAGCCAAACCAGGGCCCAACCCGGACCATGGTGCTAAAGTCATCCGGGCTGACCCCCAAGGACGCAGACGACACTGCTCGGAAACTTTCCTGGCCTCTCCCTCCCTCCCCACGTCCTCCTCTTCTTCCTCCTCCACTTCTACTGCCTCCCTCTTCCCAGAACATGCCCAAGCTGTGGCCCGCCGCCTGGGCTTTGAAAGCATGCTGTGGGGGAACGGTACTGTGACCGATCCCCCCTCTCAGTTCACCCTCCCTGGACAGCAGTCCTTACCCGCTACCCAGGCTTCGTCCACAGAGCAAGGCCTCAACTACATAGACTTGGACTTGGCCAGCAAAGAGAGCCCTCACCTGGGCTTGGACGGCCCCTCAGGTGGCCAGGGCCCCTCTCGCCTCTTCTCAGTGTTGGGTGGGGGCTCCGGAGTTGCGGGAGTGGGCGCAGCAGTTGGCAGCAGCAGCAGCTCCAACCTCAACACGTACGCCAGCATCGACTTCTACAAATCAGAGGAGCTGCGGACGCATCAGAATGGAAGCAAGGAAGGAACAGGTAGACGTTGCCTCCTTTAGATACAGTTATTGCATTTAGAGATAATTTCTCCTCTGCTTTTCCATCACACCAAGGACATTCTGCCAACTTCTCATCTTCCTTTCTCTTTCTCTGTCGTCTCCCTCTCCCTGTCTCGCTTCTCCCTCTGTCCTGTTTGCACTCAGTCGCATCATTCAGATGGAAAAGAACAGCCTTTAACATAATCCAGTGGAGCTGAGGAGCCCTTTCCATCTATGCATTTATACAAACCCACCTGGCGCCGGATTAGAATGCAGACACCGGTCTGATTTGTATGACTGTCTGCAGAATCCACAGTATGAGATATAGATCCGCTCTCCTTAAAATTCATAAGCAAATTTCCTTGTCTGGGGCTCCGTTTAGCTGCAAAGGCATAAGCTCATTTTTTTTAAAAAGAGATTTGATTTCGTAAAGCGATAATGCGTAATCAGCCTTTCGGAATATCAATAAATGTCGGTACCTTGGAAATGGGTGTAGCAGATTTTTTTTCATTACCGCAGAGCTTCGACATGTGATGTTTTCACTGAGCTCAAAATGCCACTGCTTCAACTCAGTTTCTTATAGATTTATTTTGAAATGCTTGGTGAGATGGTCTGGCTCTAGTCGAACGGCTCTTGTTTGATATGTACTTCTTGATCTGTGGAAAGCTTTGCTGTAACTGCAGTTCTATGGTATACCTATTTTTTTTTTTGCTGAAGTGGAAGGACAGGGGCAATAAGTTCAGACGATGAATTTTTATTTTATTTGCAGTTCTCTGGCTGTGGGGGCAGTTTTCTAGCTGTGGGGGACCACCGCATCTACGTGAATGTAAACAATGCCTCAACCAGGCCAGCGTGAGACATTTCCTCATAGAAAAAACATTGTCTTTGAGCCCCTGTCTGCACTAAATTGGCTTGTTAAGAAATAGACGCCTGCAGTTTCAGTAGATAGAGCAGCATTTAAGTGGAGGTGTGGATTTATATGCAGCAGTAAAACGCTGAGTAGTCTTACTTACCTTCCACAGTGGGGCTCTTGTGATGAATGCAGCCTGGCAAGCCGTGTTGTTTACGTAGCAGCACTAGCTTCCACAGCTACTCTTTATGGTTTGTACTGTAGGTTGTGTTGGCCTTAAACCTCCGGGGCTTTTGCGGTAAATGTTTCAAAGTTCACCTCCACATTTGGATTTAATGAAGAATTTATAGTGGCATTAACTAAAATTTATCGTGGCATCTTGTGGTGAGTTTAGCATGGCTCGGCTCCACGCTTGGTTTTCATAAGTTCCACGGATGGAAATGCACCATCAGCTTGCGTCCGAACGCCGTTTGCGCTGGTTTTATTGGGAAGTGTGGGCTGCTTCGGCGCAACTGTATGTATTTTAAGTAGGACGGCTACCTCGCTGCCACAGTGGGACCATATGGGCTCTGGCTGTGCCTCCTAGCATGAGTACGTCAGTGGGGCAGCGTGGGGGAGAATGTTACACATTGGCTGTGAATGTTGAGATGGGGCCAGTGTTTCACTCACACAGCTCCCAAATGCCTCTGTACAGTGTTCCCCCTCCTTTCATCCCTCCATCCCGCCTCCCCCTCTTTCCTCCTCCAATAAATGATCCTTTTGTTCGAGTGTTTGTGCCGCGGTGGGCTGGCGGGCCTCAGCAGGGCCAAGCCAAGACTAGTGGGCTCTCCTGAAAGTGTTCCCTCATACAGTCAATACTTCATGTCTTGTGTTATTTATTTATTTATTTATTCATTTATTTATTTTTTTGCATCTTTTCTTGCTTCATTTTTTTTAATTTATTGCAGTCTCTCTTGCTTTCCTTCCTATTTATTCGCTTGTTTTCATACTTAATCGTTTTTCACAGCCCTGTTTTCAATTCAGCATCTAGACCCGAGGATTTTTAAAATTCCCATCCTCCCTTTTGCTCACTCCTCTTACTATTGTTCTATTGTGTCTTTTTTTTTTTCAAAATCCTTCTTTTCTGTATGCCTTTCTTCCCCCTCCCTCCCTTTTCACACTGTGTCTCACTCTGTCCTAAAATGATTGCAGAGATATTTAAAAATAGATTTTGGTAATGCCCTGAGAAGTCTCGCTTTTGCAGCGTGCGGCGGAGCCGACAGAAAAAAAAGGCAGAAAAGGGAAAAGGGAGAAACTGACATGAAAGGCCAAAAGTGCCCCGATGGTGCATAACAACCGATCTATCAGTCACTATAAACACAAAAACAGTTTAGAAGCAATTCATTATCTTGTCTGTGTGCATCTCAAGCCTGTTTTTTTTTTTCTTCTTTTTCTGATCTGCCATAATTACAGGGACTTTTTCTTGGCAGGAGCCAGCATGTGTAGGATCTGTAGTGTGTCTGTGTGTCTGTCTCACTGCTGCCCAAACATTTTGGCAGTGAGGGCCAATGCTAAAATTTAACATTAGCAGTGGGCGGTCGGCCAAAAATAACCCCACTGGATGTTGATTATGTAATATGTAATGTATTAAAAATAGCTTGTCAGGTTTTACCTCATGAAGAGTAACAGGATGAGCTGTTTTCCTAAAATAATGTGAAGTGAAATTAGCATCAATCATGTAAAAAAAAAAAAAAATGATAGTGTGTTGCTGCAAAGATTTGACAGCAGTGTGTGTGTCTTCATGCAGGAGGTGTGTGTGTGCATATTATATGTGAATGATATGTGTATCTACATGTTCATATATCTGATTTTTATGGCACTTTAGATAGGCAACAGTGGTTTATGGTGATTGTGATGTGTTATCCAGTGTGTGTGTATGTATTGGTGTGTGTGTCTGTGTGTGTGTGTGTGTTTGTTGGTGGTTTCCGCATAATGGAGTAGTGTCTTGACCTTCACTAGAACTGAGTGCATTAGTTTATGAAGCAGAGAGGATTTCAGGAGAAAATGTTAACTCAAATTAAATCAGCCACCACTCCCACAATCCCCTCCAGGAAAACCATGTGAGAGAATTCTATTATATGTGTTTCCAGCTGTCCCTTACCACCCAGTTATTTTATTTCTCCGCTATCTGGAGGAGGAAGTGTGTGCCAACCTCAGAATAGCCTGTAACCCTTTACATGCCTTCCCTGAGACCTAATCTTTGCAGGCTGAAGTTTTGTTGTGACACACAAAATAGTCCATGCACGGCCCGAATGTAAACTCCCTCCCAGATGCAGTAAACTCAGCCTCGCAGAACCTTTGCGAAAGCCCAAATTTGGATGAAAAGAGACGAGTAAAATCTTGCAAGTGCCGTTCTGTAGTTTGTTGTCCTACAAATCTGAATCACATGGGCCGCCCTTGTTGTCGTTGGACAGCGCGCAGAAACAGTCGGTGCTGTTTACGTATGTTTACTGTAGGCTAATTGTACAGAGCTCATGCATGGTTGACCAATTGGATCAGTATCTGGGATTGTGTGTTCTCGGCGCTCTGTCTGCCAGAGCCGTCCCACACAGCGAGTCGGACTCGCAAGCACTTGCGACTGAATCTGTAAGCATTTCTTTAATCGAACTTGGAGTAGCAGACGGGAGGGATTTACTCATCGAGTTGGCAAGTTGTTACGCAGGAAAGTGTTACAAATTGCCTCTCAGTTATCATTTCTGGGACTCAGTGTGCTGCCCTATGTGACAAACGCCCGCCATGTGATAATCCAATCAGGGAGAAACAAATGGGAGGGTTTATTTGCCAGCTAAACTGACCTACAGCTCTTGGCTACTTGTAAAACTATCTGAAATTAAGTGAAAATATGTGAAATATTTTTTGCTGTAGTGTTTTTATGTGCATAGAGTACTTTGGACAGATTTATTTTGGGGCTTTTTTCATTGAACATGTAGCCTTGTTACAAACATATAAAACTGAAAACTAACCAAAATCAAACTGGAATTGAAATAATTTAATGATTTAAAACCTAAAAATAAACCTAATTAAAGCGCCCCAAGGCTGGCAGTCAAAGATTAACACTACCTGGCCTCCTCGCCCAACTGAGAGCCAGTTGGCGCATTCTTACCTCCTCGAAGTCCCGTGTCACATTGGCCACGAGGAGGTAAACATACTTAAAGTCAGTCACTGAAGCGACCTGGAACACACACACACGCGTGCACACACACACACACACACACACACACACACATAAACACGCAGGCTGCTGTTTGGCTCAGCTAATAAGCAATCAGGCGTTGTCGACCTGAGACATTTGAAGTGATGTGCAACCACTCCCTTCACCTCCCTGTCAGTGTGAGTGACTGACGGGACGCTTCTCCTTGGATGGTAGTCGGGTGTCAGAAATAGAAAACATAACCCGCCTGAAGGAATATCGACTCTATTTGCATAAATTTAAATGTCAGCAAAAAAATAAGGGGGCTTCACCAACATGTTCTGCTGTACACATTACACTTTGTATTCTTGAAAAGCCTGATAATCTATTTAAACAGATACAGGTCAGTAGAATGGAGACATGTGTAGATGTTTTTCAATTAAAATTAGCATTTTATTAGTCAGCCAGACTACAATGACTAGGCTGTTAGTCACCTATTTAGCTGGACCCAGTCCCACTTGTCACTTGTCTTGCACACAATGCACGACTAATTCCACGTTACAACTAACAACATACACATGCTTCACTCTACACACACACACACACACACACAAGCTCACACACATGCAGTGCCCTGAGCACCACCCTCTTTTGGGGGTCACGTCCCGTCCATGTGGTTGTGTTTTACATAACTCTAGTGCCGTTACTCTAACCTAGCGCTGGCCTGGATTACACACCAAGCAAGACAAGGCTGCCGTCTAATCCCTGAAAGGAAAGCCGTGTGTGTGAGACAAAGAGGCAGTGAAAGATGGTGTGCATGTGTGCAAGTGTCCTCACACTCGTTTGTTTATCTGTTTGTCTTATTTTTTGCCCTTGTTTGTGTTTCTGAGCTGCAGGCAGATGCAGCTCAGCCTGCTCTCGCTGCACTGACACGCAGCTCCACTGCCATTTGTGTGGAGTGTAAACACACACAGATGTACATCCAAAATACGAGGACTGAGTGTCAGAGACCACTTCTGAGGTCGCTTGGTAACGTTTGGATATCCTGGCTCATTATGTAATTAGTGCTGTGCACTAACATGTCATTGTGGATGCATAAAGAAAATTCAAACTCTTGACACTGGTTATTGTGGCACTGAATCATCTTTAGATTTTAGAGTTTTCTATTTGACTTGGGTTCTGACTCTTGCTCAAGGACACTTCTGGAGCCATAATCAGTCAATGTATTTATAATACATATGTCTATACATTTTGATAATGTAATTGTAATTGTCATGTATAAAGTAAATATTGCAATTATTTATAAAATGACTGCTTTGAGGTTTTTACTGCACTTCACTTTGGGTGCTGCCAATTTCCTGTGTGCATTTGTCATTAATCATTGAGTCTGCAGGGCATCAAAAATAATCAGTTAATTTTAATTTAAAAATGAAAGACAAATCAACAATGAAAATTATATAATAATATAATGAATATAATAAGTTGCAGTTGGTACGGGATTGCAGTTGCGTTTTATTTTGTGAATTGAGCTGTTACTTTAAGATGAAGGGTCTCTTTTATGTTTGAGACCTCAGACTCCAGCAGCACTTTACAGTCATCCAGTTGCACGCAGAATAAAACAAGCAGAGAGAACATTTCATAATATGGGATTTCACCTTCTAGTCGCCCTCTCTGTCTTCCAAGTCCCATTTCCAAACCCTGCACATGACGGGAATGCTTTCCATCTGGTTGTATAATAACTGTATGAATATATACATATTCAACACCACAAGGTGGGAGGTACGCCACATGTTATGATTACATAAACCATATTAGGTTGGAAATTATCTTGTATTTATCCATGTTGCAAACTCAACTGGGATGCATTAGCCTAATTATAGCATTACACAACCGACTTGCACCCATGGGAAGACGCACAATAACCTGCATGAGTTTGGACAGCGGATAAGCCCAAATCCCTTTGCACCATAGTTTAAGTAAATACAAAGTCATATTTCACTTTTTATCTTGTGTTTTCCCCCAAAACATTTGACGTGTTTCTTTGAATACCATCACATAGTAGTGGAGGTCAGCAGGCACAGCAACCAAGGATTTTTTTTAAAGACAGTTTGTTTTTGTTTAAGTCAAGGACCTTTGATTTTTCTGAAGTCCGGTTTGCTTTGTTTGGGTGGCCTGTTGTGGGAGTCACCAAACTCACACTGCGCATAGCAACAACGCTCCACTGTTTGGATTTTGAGGGAGTTTTGAAGGTTGCGTGTGTGTGTGTGTGTGTATGTGTGTGTGAGTCTGTCTCTGCACTCATGTTTATTTGAGGTTATGGACTTGAAGGTTGGGGAGTTTTTTCCCCACTGACTCCAAGTGCATACCATTTGATGAGGTCATCTCCATGCGCCACAGCAGCAGCCAGACATGGCAGCCAGTCGAGGATTGTCTCACTGCAGGCCCTCGCCTCGGTCCAATTTGGCGAGTCCAGTGCGGCTAACGGAGTAATCCATGTTGAATGCCTGCACTCAAACACACACACACGCACACACACACGCACACTCAGCTCCACATGCACCGCTCTGTAATGGATGATCAAACCGTCGGTCCTGAAAACACACACACACACACCCCGCTGCTCACTGTGCAGAATTGAGCGTGACATGGCCGACGCCAGCAACAGTCAGCAAATCTTTGTCTGGCTTTCAGCGCCGAGGCAACAATATGTTTTACAAATCTCTAGAAGTGCAGAGCAGCTCCTCGCTGTAAAGAAATAATGGCGAACTCTGCTGGCTCCTGTGAACAGATTTTTCTGCTCCATTCTGCCGTCAACACTGTAGAGCTTTCTACACATCTATACATGCTTGTGTGTGTGTGAGTGTGTGTGTGTGTGTGTGTGTGTAGAGCCGGCACAAAGTCAATGTAGGAGGAGGGAACAGTCACAGCCAATAGAGGCACTTTGCAGTTGCATCACAATCCAGCGGCCATGTGTGTGTCACCATCATGGAGGTGCACTGGAGAACTGTGTGTGTGCAAATAATGCCAAAATATATAACAACCAGACCTGAACAAGGGAAAAAAAAAAATTAAAATGATCGAAATAAGGTGAACAAAGTCGCTCATGGTGTGTGTTTGTGCATGCAGGATCAAGAACTCTTACATGTATGACAGGTAACAGGACTCATTTCTGTATATACACCAACTTGCCAGGATTCCCAGACACATATCGTATTTGTACAATAATTTTTCATCAATAATGCCAAAAAATGGCCAAAACACACTAATGAGTGGGCAGGCTGGCAGCTTGCACACTCACGTTCTTCCTACTATTTCTTTCTTTCTTTCTTTCTTTATTATTCCGTACGTTTTTTGGCCCGTAGCTCCTCCCACAGCTTTCGTTTTAGGTCCACACAATGAATTGGGAAAATGTGCGGCCCGATTGGGAGAAGTTTGCTATTACTTTTATAAGGAATCCGACTTACGGAATTTTAGCAATTCCAATTTTACGGAAAATTTCGGCCATCCGAAATGAATGGCCAAAAATTCGGAAGGCTCCAGGGTGCAGAGCTTTTGACCTGCATCCACGCACCAAATATGAAAAACGTGCGTCTTGTGGAGAAGAAGCAGTGCGTCGATTTTCAAGGCGCTCCGACTTTCCGTTTGTCCGCAATAGAGTGGTGAAGTCCCGCCCCTTCCGGTGGACCCCCATGGGACCTTTCGGAGCGAAAAAATTGCATGGTGTTCAATGGACAGAAAATTATTATTTTCTGATCCCTCCATCATCATGCCATGGATTACACAAATGTTGTTTATAGGCTTAAATAACAATTTTTCATGTCAAGGGTTTGACCGTTTATTGCGCCATTGTTCAGTTAAATGCTGTTGAGAAAACACAATTAGAAAGACTACATG